>RJWH01005113.1:0-85256 GCA_004363575.1 Solenodon paradoxus | reverse complement strand
TAAAAAACCATTGGTCGTGATGTGAAAAATCAAATTCTAATATATGTCTGGTGGAAATGTAAAATGGATCAGTCACTTTGAAAAGTCTTCTAGTGGTTCCTCAAAAAATTAAACCTATAATTATCATATCACTCAACAATTCCAGCCATAGGACTATATCCAAGAGAAATAAATACAACTGATTGCACAAAAATGTACTTTAATGTTTATAAGAGTGTTATTCATAGTATCCTAACTATGGGTGGAAACAACCCAAATGCTTATCAACTGATAAAGGAATAAATAATACACAGTGTGTCCAGACAATTAAATAATATGTTGCCATAAAAAGGAATGATGTACTGATATAAAAATGGATGAACTTTGAAAACATTATGCCAAATGAAGGAAGCCAGTCACAAAAGACCATATATAAGATTCCACTCATATGAAATGCTCAAAATAGTCAAATCTATAAAGATCGGAAATAAATTAATTCTTGCTACAAGCAACTAGAAGACAGGAGAAATGACGAGTTACTGTTAATGAATATGGGATTTCTTAATGATTATACAACTCTGAATAAACTGAAAAGCATTGAATTGTACACTGCAAATGAATTCATTGTATGGAATGTGAATTATATCTCAAAACTGTAACAAAAAGTTTCAGTAAAAATTTTAAACAATGTAGCAAAAAGCCCTCTTGAACAAAGTTCTGGAGGAGTAGGAAATTAAGCATCTATATTTAACTCTTAAGAGTCTAAATTCTAGAAATGGATTGTTCCTTGTATATTGTGCCAGTGCAAATGCAGAACAAAATACCCTATGTAGCCAATTTTAAAGGTATTCACAATAAAAATGATGAAAATCTCTTGGAGCCAAATCATTAATCAATTTGCAACTATGTAGAAATGATGTTATAAAATCATGGAAGTCTCCAAGTGTCTAGATATATGAGAGGTCTGTCAAAATAATTTTTGAAAAGGTCTTGAGATGCACACAGAAACTTGCATATTTTAGAGATGCACTAGGGTACAGATAACTGACAACTAGAATTGGGTAAGTTAGGCTTGTTCTTTTTTTAAAGATAATATTTATTGAGGTAATTTTGATTTGCAAAATAATATGTGCAGGTTCACCATTCCTCAAATACATGACAGCACACCCTGTCCACCACCAAATTACAAAAAGTCCTTCACCACAGTCCATTGGACCCCACCTATACTTCCTCCTACCCTGTTCCCCACTGTTAATTTCAGCACTAATGTTAATGTCCAAGGGTTGGTTTTGTTTTATCTATTCCTCTGCTTTGTTTATAATATACACGAGTGAGATGATCCACTATTTGTCTTTCCCCTATTGACTCCACTTAGCATAATCCCCTCTAGTTCTATCCATGTTGTCATAAATGACAAGATTTCATCTTTCTAGGCCTATTAAGTATCCCACTGTGTATATAGACCTTACATTCTTTATACATTCATCTGATGATGGGCACTTAGTTTCCAATTCTTGACTATTATAAATAATTCTGCAATAAACATGGATATATATGTACACTTACATATACATAATGTCTTTGTGGATTTGGGGAAAATACCAAGCCGTGGGATGGTGGAATCATTGGAATTTGCATTTGCAATTTTTCAGGAGTCTCCATACTGCTTTCCATAAAGGTTGCACCAACTTATGCTCCTGCCAACAGTAAAAATGGGTTCCCTTTTGTCCACACCCTTGTGAACTTTATTGTTTCCAGACTTTTGGATAATAGCCATTCTCACAGCTGTGAATTGGTAATCCATTGTTGTTTTGAACTGCATTTCTTTAATAACAAGCAAGGAAGAAAATCTTTTCATATGCCTGTTGGTCATCTGTATGTCTTCTTTGGAGAAATGTCTATCCAATTATTTTGCCCACTGGTAATTTTTCGGTTGTTAAGTTTTACAAGTTCTTTGTATATTTTGGATATTAGGCCATTTCAGATATATGATATGCAAATATCTTCTCTCAGCCAGTAGCGCGTCTTGTTGTTTTAGTGATAGTTTCTTTTGCTGGCAGAAGCATTTTGGTTTGATGTAGCCAAATTCATTTGTTTTGGTTTTCACTTTCCTTGAAGTTGGAGTGAGTCCCTAAAGAGTTTTCTAAGACCAATGTCATGGAATAACTTGCCTAAGATGTCTTCTAAATATTTTATAGTTTCCAATCCTATATCCAATCTCTAATACATATCGAATTAGCTTCAGTGTTTGTTGCTAGAGAGTGATCTAGAATCACCATTTTGCATGTGGCTGTTCAGTTTTCCCAACACCATTTATTAAAAAGACTTTCCTTTCTCCATCATATGCTCTTGGCTCCTTTGTTCTAAATTAATGACCATATATGTGGGACTCTATTTTGGATGCTTCAGTTCTATTCCACTGATCTGTGTCTCTTATTCCAGTACCATATGATTTTGGTCACTATCACTTTGTAGTGATAGCTCAAGATCTGAGAGTGTGATACCACCACTTTCATTCTTTTTTTCTCATGATGCTTTGGCTATTCCGTCTTAGGTTATTCCACTCAAATTTTTTTTAAATTTGTTTCATTTCCTTGAAAAATGCCAGTGCGATTTAATAGGGATTGCATCAAACTTGTATATTGCTTTAGGTAAGACGGCATTTTAATAATGTTAATTCTTCCTAACCATGAGCATGGGATATATTTCCATCTCTTTGTATCTCCCTCTTCATCTTTTAAGAAAGTCTTATCATTTTCATTGCACAGGTCTTTCACCTCATTTGTTAGGTATGTTCCAATGAATTTAATTATTTTTGTTTCTATCATAAATGAGATTATCTTCTTGATTTCATTTTCTTCTCATATTGTTTGTACATAAATACGCACAGATTTTTGTATATTAATTTTGTAGACTGCCACTTTACTGTACACAATGATTAATTCAAGTAGTTTTTATGGTTTTCAACATATCATGCCATTTACGAGTAGTGATTGTTTTGCTTCATCTTTTCCAATAGATTCCTTTTATTTCTTCTTCTTGCCTTATTGCTCTAGCTAAGATCTAGATGTATATGAGTCTTCTGAATGCAACAGAAAGTTGGGTTATATTTTTTAATTCATTAGGTCACTCTATGCCTTTTGATTAATGAGTTCAATCAATCCTTTTACACTTTGGAAATTTTTTTTAACCTCAAAATGCTAAATTAATTTCAGGATACTGAAATTGCTTCTCAGTTTTTATTTCACCCCACAATCACCACCAAAGCTGTAGTGCATTTGTATTTAGGGTGGTTACCGATATGTAATTGTTTATTGCTATTTTGTTAATTGTTTTCTCAGTGTTGCAGACAGTACCCTTGTTCTTCTCTTTCTCTTCTTAGGTGATTTGAAAGCAATTATGTTTTGTTTGTTTTTTCCCTGGAGTTATGTTTGAGTATATTGTGGTGTTGACATAAACATTATATGTTTATAACCTGTTTTATTTAAAAGCAATTTAGTCTTGAGCTCATTCTAACAGTCCACATTTTTACTCTCCCTCCTTTTTTAAGGTGCAAGCAGAATGAAGATGAGTGAGCAGGAAGAGAAAGGAGAAAGAAACATTTTATTTATTTTATGTAGTTCATCTTGTTTGCTTACCCTGTCCCCAGGTCTTGAACCAGGCACCTTGGGATGTATGTGGACTGCGGTCACTGGGTGGACTAACCCACTAGTCCACCAGGGTGCACCACTCTCCTTTCTACATTTTATATTTTGCTGTCTTGCTACTTTTAAGTTTGATTTTTTTTTCATTTTATACAACTATCTTTAGTATTTCTTGTAAAGCTGTTTTCATGGTGGTGAATTCCTTTAACTATTGCTTGTCTGTAAAGTTCTTTATCAGTCCTTCAATTCTAAATGATAAACAAGCAGGGTAGAGTATCATTGGTTAGAAGGATACTCTTTTCTTTCATCACTTTAAGTGTATCATGTCATTTCTTTCTGGTCTGTAAAGTTTTAGCTGAGAAATTCACCAACAGACTTATGGGGGTGACTTTGTATATAACTCATTTATCTCTAGCTGCTTTTTAAGATTCTCTCTTTATCTTGTATTTTAGACATTTTAATGATGATGCATCTTAGTGTAGTTCTGTTTTTGTTTAGAACTCTGAGCTTTCTGGGTCTAGAATTCTTTTTTTTGGGGTGGTGGTTAGGGAAATTCTCAGCTATTATTTCTTCAGATATGGTTTCTGTCAGAGATGCTCTTTTTAGATCTCCTATGATGTGAATGTTCCTCTTGATATTATCCCATCTGTTTTGTATGATGTCTTTGTTTCTTTTATTTTTTTCTTTGCTTGTCTCTTTGCATCTACTGTCCTATCTTCTAGCTCACTCATTCTATTAGAGGATTCTTTCAGCTTACTATTGAAACCCTCTATTGTGTTCTTTAGCTGAGCTCTTGTGTTCTTTTTATCCATCGATTCTGTTTGGAACTACCTCGTTTTTTCTCTGTCTTTATTGTAGTTCTCTTTTTCTCTGTTTTGTTCTTGATTTCAGCAAGTATCATTAAAATTGTTGCTTTAAAGTCTTCATCAGGTAGTTTACTTAAGTCTGCTTCATTCATATTTTCCCCAGGAATTTTTGTACATCATTTTGCACATATTTCTCTGTCTCTATTACCTGATTGTCATTCTATTTTTATTTCTATTGGTTAGTCTTCCCTAATGTAAAGGCCCTGTGTTAGAATATCAAATTGTACAGAATGGCTCAGGGTGTTGTCCTGTAAAGTGGACTTTCTCAAGTTGTATGATCTCAACACTTGACAGACTTGTTGAATCCTTAGGGTGAGCCCTGTGTTGAGGCCTGAGAGTCCAGCCTACAGGGTTGGAGTTGGTGTAAGGAACGTAGAGATTTCCCCCAGAGTTACAGGCATGAACAAGAAAACCCAAAGAGGGAGATCCAAGAGTTAAGGGCCCAGTTTGCAAGCAGGACACATTCCCAACCTTCTCACAAAAGAGAGAGAGAGCTGGAAACTCTTATTAGGGAGTATATTCCCTTGTGAAAATCCCTCAATCCTCCAGAGGAGTAGTAGTCTCAGCAGATGACAGTGAATAAAGCCTGAGGCCTAGGGGTGGAATTTCAGGAACTACCAAGCATATAGACAGGGAGCTGTTTTTTTGGTATACTCATTTTGATGGAGTCCTTTCAATTTTCCCTGTGAGAGGGTTAGAATGTAATGCTCCTTGCCAGGATACTGGTTAACCCTCTGCGGGGGTGCTGCGACCTGACTCTCTGTCTCTGACTACCTGAGTAAGTGCCAACATTTCCTCACCAGTGTGCTGATGGCAGAGATAGCAAACACTTCCCTGGAGTTTTCCACTATCTTGATCTCCAGTACTAGCACTGTGAGGAGGAGGCATCTCCGTTTACAGGGAAGCTAGTCCTCTTTCACACAGTGCTGAGGCTCCTGGGTGAGTGACTGAAATCTAGTTCCCAGGTATGAAAGTGCTTGCTGCAGGAGAAAGCATTTTAGTTCCGGCAGAGTGTTGCTTTCCAAGTTCTTTCTCCACAGCCCAAGAGTCTCTGCACAGGGCCATCTGGCTTCTCATACCTTTTATGGAAGTGTGTGTCCCTTCTCTTTGTAGAGATATTGGTCCTGTTTATTTTCAAAAATTGTAGTTACCAAATAGGTTGGTTTTGTTTTGCTGTGGGGAAAAGGAGAACTAAAGATCTTAACAGTCTTCCATCCTGGAATTTGATCAGGCTTATTTTTAATACTATAAAAATGTAAGCATATTTAAAACTATCATGACTCAGGACCGAACTAGAGGATCACAAAACTGATTTCCTTTTCATGAGGAACTTAGTACTACTGAAAACAGCATCAGTCTTGAGGGGAGTTTTTGATACTAAAAGTCTTAAACTCTTGTCTCTAACGTAGACACCAATGCAACATTTTTTAAAATGATCTTCTATTAAAAAAATCAGAAAGAAAAAAAATACTCGATGGTTTCATTCATGTGTGGAATATAAAGTAACCAAATGAATGAACTAACAAAACACACCAAAAACTTCTCTTAAAAGACTCTGAAATCCAAACTGTGGCTACCAGGGTGGAGGAGGGAGAAGGGGAGAGAGAGAATCTGAGTAGAGGGCATCCAACGGACAGTGGTGAATGGCACTACAACCCTGGTGGAAAGCTCACTGCAACATACACATTAATTGAGGTATGAAACTGTTTCTTGAAACTTAAATAGTATTATAAAACAATGGTGTATTAATAAAAAGACCTCAATGTCTTGTTTGATCCAAATATATATGGCTCATCCAGAAGTAAAAGATGGATAGGACCATTGACTATATAATGAGTAAATATTATGTAGACTAAATCTTCATTTTAGCTAGCTTCCTATTGGTCTCAAATGAAAAAGAAGCATAGTTTCAATTTAATAAAGTTCTGCCTGGGAGCTGTGCTTACTCAAATCATTTTCACCAATGTGTTAAAGATAAATCTATGGAAATTTAATTTCTCTTCTGATAAGAAGAAGGTGGTTGAGCATGCAATCATATTATTGATATTTCTCTCTCAAACCTTGATGTAAAACAAATATACATGCTATTCGGGATGGATTAATTCTCACAGGTAAGCCTAAAACTAAAGAGCATTTAACATAAATTCCTTGGCTACTATTATGAAGCCAGAGATGGGTTTCTATAAGGGAGAGTTATCCTAAGAAACCGTTGAAAATTTTGAAAAGAAAGATGCTACTATGGTGATCAAAGAATATTGGTGGACTTTTGGTGCTGTCAACTGTAAGCTGCAATTTAGTAGCTGTTTTACCATCCTATGAATTCTGTTAAGGCTGAGCTAGCCCAACTGAGGCCTACTTAATGATTTTTACACATATTGATAGCAAGAAACCTAATTGTTAATTAAGAGGTCCTAAGTGGTGTTCTGGGGTTAAAGGTGGCAAGATAGGCTTCAGTACTACTTTTATTAGAAGGACTCTATATTAGGCTACCAAAATTACAAAGCAGTTATTCTCAAATTCCAGAGGACATATTGACAATGTGGATTCTTAACCCCTGCACTCAGAGATTCTGAATGAATAGGTCTACAGGTGGATACCCAGAAACGTGCATCTTTTTAAAGGAAAGGTACGGGCAGGAGTGAAGGCAAGTAGTCAGGCAGGCAGGAAGAGAGAGGAGGAAGAAACACTTTCTTTTATTTTTTTATTTAGTTGTTCATATCTATTGTTTCCTCCTGGACCCAGGACTTGAACTCAGGGGTATGTGGCTTGCTTCTTCAGAGGCAATTGATCTAACCACTACTCTACCAGGACACATCCAAAGTGCACATTTCTAAGTCATCCTCAGTAAGGATTCTGATGCAAGAGTTGGAAAAACACTTTAAGAAACACAAGTATATCTGAAATGAAGAACGTGAATATTTACAGTGACAGACTCAATCGATGCTGGGGCTCGAGCAAGGTCTCTTATAACAGCTAACATCTATCAAGACTGTTATAATATCCCAAGTCTGTCCAAAGCATATTTTATGAATTGCCATTTATTCCTCATAGCCATATGAGGTAATGTTACTGTCTTTATTTTACATATGAGGTTACATAGAGGTAACTTGCTCTAAGGTCTACAGTTGGTAAGTAGCTGCTCTTGGGCCTAGATACATAGCGACTACACTGTTGCAGCAGGCATCTATGTGTGTTCTTTAGTACTCTTTGGACTCAGAAAGTGTTGATGTAGGGAGAAAACATTTTTAGGAGCAAAGATTTTAAGCCAAAAGAGGCCTATTCTATCTACTCATTTTATAGATGTGGAAACAGGCCCTCTGAGTACCTCAATATTTGACCTATAAAGACTTCGTCTCTTCATTTTTCATACATCTTCTCTGACAATACTGTGATTTATTCCCTTTACTACTTCATGACTTGATCCCTAAGACAAAATGATTCCAGAGCACAGAAAGCATTGCCTTTCCACTCCTTACAAAAACACTTCAAACCATTAAAACTTGAAATGATGCCATGTAAATCTTTTCTCATATTTGTCTTCCATCTTCTCTTCAAAGTCACTCAACAGGATAATGAGGAAAAAAAGAAAAAATTCACAATGTTTTTCAAAGCTGAAAACTTTTTCCTCAACTCCATTTGAGCAGAGACTTGGCTATGATTTGTCCTCAATTATTGTCTATTTTCTTTAGATTAAAATCTTTCCGATTGCAATTTGCTTTTATGAAATCTCTTTTGTTGCTTTTAGCTTAATATTTCAAGATCATATATCAGGAAATCACTGAGCAATTATGATCTTGCCTCAGAGAGCAATAGTGAGTGTTTCATTTACTTAACCTATAGAAAAATTGAGCACAAGAAGATGTCACATAGTTTGCATGGCAAGAGACACTCCCAACTCTGCTACAGATTGGGGGTGTGCTTCAGGCTGAAAAGATACAAGTCACATACACGGCTAGGGAAATGAAGGGTCTCTACTCCAACTTATTACCTGAAGAGACTTGCAATGTTTATTCCATAATTAAAATTCCTAATGATTCAGTCACTCACCTGGATGATCTTAGTCAATAAATCCTCTATTTAAGTAACAATAAAAATTTGTACCAAGTTGAGTGCTTATTATTTGCCAGACACTATTCTAAGAACTTTGAATGTTAACTCATTAGATCCTCAAAAATGCCTCTATGAGTTGGTTACCATTATTATCTCTGTTTTATAGATAAATAAGCTGAGGTATGAAAAAGGTTAAGAGACATAATCATATAAGTAGCAAATGAAAAGCTAAGTAATCCTGGTTTCCCTAATCTCATTGGTCTAATAGGATAATAGCAACAATAACAGTTCTGAGTTGTTGTATGCTGGTGGATATTATACCTCTTAATCATCATAACAACCTTACAAGGCATTTTGCCAGATGAGGAAATTAAGGTGCAATGAGGTAAGGTAACTTTCATATGGTCATATAATCAGAAACAAGCAAAGCAGGGAATCAAACCAGGCAGTTTTAATCCCCAAACTAGCACAAATAGTCAACATTGTACTGCTGTATCAAAAGCCTAAATAACAGTTGTAATGGATCTTTACTCTTCAACCAATAAACACAATGGGACTTATATGGTGTAATAGAAAATACATACATGTTAGAAAAATCAGACGTTATTTAAATTCTTGTTGTGTCTGACTAGCTGTGTAACTAAGGGCAAGTAAATCAACTTTTCTGAGCCTCCAATTCCTCGTCTGAAAACTATGGGTGACAATAATACCCATCTTACTTGGTAGATGGTAACATACATCAGAAATCTAGCATACTTTCTGACAAATAACAGACACTTATAGATTGTAGTCAGTTGCTCATTCCCTTCTCTTTTCTCATGGCAAGTATGATTTTCTGCTTGAAATTGGAGCGATCCTCTCAGCCCCCAATGAACTTGTTACACCTGACCTTGTTACTGTCTTTTGAGAAAAGAAGTTTCACCTTTTAGAAATTTAGTGTTTGAGGTAAGGGTTCCAGGTTTTCCCAAGTGAAACATTCTCCACCTCAATCAATACTGAAATGCAAATTCTTAGAAATCTTCCAAAAATTAAATCAGTTGAATAGTATAACAAAGCAATTTTATTTTCTCTTTCCTGTCCATCAGATTATCGAGCTCATGCTAGCTGCGTGTTCATGTCAGTCTGTAAACTTTTGCTGCAATACCCTGTTTCAACTTTGGCACCTTACAAGCTGCTTGGTGTGAGGAACCCTTGGTGGAGGTGGTAGTTGCTAGAGGTTATCTCTGTTTAGGCATACAATTCCCTGGAGATCCTCTGGGGGCGCCCGAGAGTACCTGGTGGTTATCTCTAGGTTCCTTAACTCAAAGAATATAGACAGGAACAGAGATGGAGACTGGTTAGGGGAAATTAGGATGTGGACTTTATAACCCCTATTTTCTTTTTTAATTGATCTGTCTCTACACTATTACATAACTTGTTTTGTTCATATTTGCTTCATTATCTTTGAAGTGTGCTCCTTAGTTAACACTTATTTACTCTTTTCTTTTTCTTTTGTTTCTTAACTCACATTTATTAACTTTTATTTTACCATTATCTTATTTGATTTAAACCATCTTTATGTTTGTAAAACAAACTCTTATCTAACTTTTGTCTATTTGTAAGGCACCACTTATACAGATGTCTAGGAAAAGCAGCCTTCATATCCTTAGCTACAGCAATGGCTGCTAGATCATTGCAGCAGGGAGACTTCCTTCCAATACTGAACTCCCTGACCATGAAAATTCTTAAAGTGGATAATCCCATGACTTCATAAACCATAATTCCTATCCAAAGATAAAAAGAAGAAATTAGATGGTACGTTAGAGATAGTTTGGTGTCTATCCTGTTTGATATTCTTGTTAAGTCAATGTAGTCTGTTTCCAAGATTGACGTAGGTTGATCATGATGCTCCAAAGCTCCCTGTCATTCTGAATGGATATTGAGAGAAATGTTCTATTTTAGGATAGATAAAGGATTTCAAGAAGAAAACACTTGGCTAGAGATATTGAGACATATCGCCCAGTCTCAATAAATTCCTATTGGAAGAGTCTAAGGAATTCTGCTTATATATGCAATCTAAGGACCAATGTTCATTCATTTAGTCATTAAAAACATATCTATTGACTTCCTACAATATGGAGGCACTAGGGATACAGTAGGACAGAAACTCAACAATCCCTGTTATGGGGACTTGCTTGCTCTACGTTTTTGAGTACAACCCTTCTTAATTTTGAGGTCTTTGGTCATGAAAATGATCATTTCTCCCTTGAAATATATTCCTCAAGATTGCCTCAATTTCCCCACAAAAATCAAAGTTGGGATTGAGTTCCCTAGGGACTCTGACTCTTCCCAGAGCTTAGTGTGCAGGCAGTTTATTGGGGATGCTCTCTGAATTGACACCATAGGGGAAAGGAAAGAAGCAAGATGGGGCAGAGAGAAAAACCAAACTGATATATCCACAACAAAAGCTCTGGGTGACCACGTAGGGAATTCTAGTCCTCCTGAACTGGATCCAGGGGTCAGAATTTTTATCCCCTATGAATCAGTCATTGAATACACACCACCTTGGGGGAGCAGCTTTAGGGAAGGCAGCTCTTCAGTGAATGACAATTACTGAAGAACAATCTTCAGGCAGCACTTTTAGCAGCTAGAACAAATCCTTTAGCCCTGAAGGAGAATTTGGATGGTATACTGCAGCATCCCTTATAGAGGGACCGGTCTCTTCTATGTGAGGCTCTGTCCAGATCGCACATCCTATGCTCCCATGACTTTAAGGGATGGGCGGAGTCTGCTGCCTACTCTGTCAACTAGACATCCTAAGTGCAGTGAGTTCTCCTGCAGCAGTGCTGCTCACTTTCTATATGGCTGCTTAATGTTTCCAATACATGAGAGACCTTGAGATGTGTCCAACTGATATTTCATTCTACGTCAGGTTTCCACTGTACCCAGTGGGCTCTGTGGTGTCTCCCAGTCCTCATTTTCTAAGTAGATGCCGGTTCCTCCAGTTCTATCACAGGTCTCTGTAGACCTAATATGGGTGAACCTACATCTTGCCTAATTTGGGAAACAGGATTTTAGAAATATTCTAATGAGTTGAGCCTGGCTCCTGTATTACATTAAATAAGAACATCATGATTTATGAGAAGAAAGCTGTAGTGAGACACAGCCTCTGGGATAAACAAATTTGTAACTTTATGCTGCCATCCGGTGGTCATCCTATTTATGAGCAAAATAGAAACCAGGGATTTGCTTAATAGAATGCCTAGGTCAAGGCATGTTTAATGTGAGCATTTTTTTCTCCTTTGCAATGGAGAGATATTTTAAATACATGGCTTAGGTTATCTTGAAATTAATGATTTCTTACATGGAAAGTCCTACACCAATCTTTTAAACCCAAAATCGGAATATCTACTCTCTAAGAAGCCTTCCCAACCAACCCACTAGTCAGCCCCTTCCTCTGCGCTGCCCTGGAACAGGGTGCATGTCTCTCCAGTCACACCCTGGACTGCACTTAGGTGAGCTGACTAGGCTGATTCTACCAAGGCAAGTCCTTGTGTTTATGGTTTTTGTTTTTTTTTTTGATTTGTACAATTCTGCATTGCTTGACAATGTTAATGTTTCAGTCAGCAGCAGACTGCATTTATAACAGTGATCCCAAGAGGCTGTATCTCATTACTTGGGTATGTAGTAGGATACAGCATGTAGGTTTGTTATAATTACATGCTATGACATTCGCACAATGACAAATTGCCTAATGACGGATTTCTTAGTACATATTCCCATCATCGAATGATTCATGACTGTTCTTAACATTTCCAGAAAGAATATCGTGGGTCTGTTTTAACCATCTATGTCACCCTACTTCCTAGCCTTCAAGTGTTTCTAGGTCTTCCACACAAATGCATGCTAGGAATGAGGAAAAAAACTGTCACAGAGGCTGGCATTTGGGACCATTCCATTCATATTTTTCTTTCTCACTCTGTCACACACTCAGTTTTTCCCAGTGCTTCTACCTCTCTGGCTAGGCTTGCACTCTCCGTGGCATCCTGTTGCTTTATGGTTCAATTTAGAAATCTCTCTTCTGCCTTCATTATCATTGCCACTGTTTCAATAATAGAGTAGGTTTGTCTCTAGACTCTTTGCTTCTTACTTTGTGTATAATCATTTTGAGGAATATCAAAGGCCCTATTTTGCAGAGAACTCCATTCTTGTATCCAGAAGCCCACTGTTTGGGATAATTCAGGTCTTCTGAGTACATTGACTAACAACATATTCACATTAGCCGGTGCTTCTGGTACAGCTATCCTGACCTACAGAGTTTCATTTTTAATGCATAGCCCTACTCCAATCACTAATCCCTCTTTCCCACAAGTTAGAATTTTGGCTCTACTACTTCCTCTCATCACCCAGTGCCACTACCCACCAGAAATTGGTCAATATTTGGAGAAACTATGGCCCAACCAAGAAGTCTTTTAGTTTATCCTAAACTGTAGAAGAGAACATTCAAATGTGACCTACTATCAAGCTGTTTTGTCTGTTACATACATATTCTACTGCCTTTTTCACTATGGATTGTCAATCTGGCACTCATCAAATGCTTAATGAAAAGTCAGTGAAAAAATCAACCTGGGTGAGAGATTTGAGAATCAATACCAGGTTACTAAGAGATCATGCTGTCATTTTGGCTGACCACCTTCATATATGTTTACCCCAATTTTTTTTTACTGCTTTCTGGGCAAGGAGTCAGGCAGATCATAACCATTTGTCCTCACCATCATAACTTAGATTTTTTGAGCACTTACTATGCTTTAGGCATAAATTGTTCTGCAGTATCAGAATATATATATATCCTGTGACTTAGGTATTATTATATTTATTATTGAGGTAACACTGATTTACAATACAGTGTAAGTTTTAGACAGACAGGTTCACTCTTTATCTTATGATAACACACCCTGCCCACCACCAAATTTCTGATAGTCTTCCACCACTATCCATTGAACCCCAACTACCCTTTGATTCCACCTAACACCCTCTTCCCCTTTGGTAATGTCAGTTCTGTTGTAGAGTTCAAGGTTTGGTTTTGTTTTTGTTTTGTCTGTTCCTTTGCTTTGTTTCTTTATAGTCCACATATGGGTGCAATCATCCTGTATTTGTATTTCTTTTGACTAATTTTACATAGCATGATCCCCTTTATTTCCATCCATGTTGTTGCAGATGGTAAGAATTCATCAAGCTTATGTAAGATTTTTTAACTGATTTGTATTTCATTGTATATGAATATCACATCTCGTTTATCCAGTCATTTATCATGGTACTTAGCTATTTGAATACTTGGCTACCGTAAATAGTAATGCAATGAACATCAGAGTGCACATATCTTTTCAAATTAGTGTGCTCATATTATTTGGATAGATACCTAGAAGGGAAATGGCTGCATCATGTGGAAATTCTATATTTAGTTTTTGGAAGAACCTCTATACAGTTTTCCAAAGTTGTTGCACTAATTTACATTTCCACCAAGAAAATGCAATGATTTCTTTTTCTCCACACCCTTATCAACACTTGTTGTTTCTAGTCTTTTCAATATAAGTCATTCCAATAAGAGTGAAGAGATAACTTATTGTGGTTTTGATTTGCATTTCCCTAATAATAAATGATGATGAGGAACTTTTGTGTGCCTGTTGGCTATTTTTGTCTTCTTTGGAAAAGTGTCTATTCAGATCTTCAGCCCATTTTTTCAATTGTTTGGTTTTTATTTTTGTTGTTGTTCATAAAGGTTGCATGAATTTGCACTCCCACCAACAGTGTAAAAAGGATTCCCTTTACTCCGCATCCTCACCAGTATTTGTTGTTTCTAGACTTTTGGATAATAGCCAGTCTCATACATGTAAGTGTCTTGATAGTTGTCTTGCTGGTTGTTTTGATTTCATTTCCCTGACAACATCTTTTCATGTGCCTATTGGCCACCTGCAGGTCCTTCTTGGAGAAATGTGCATCCAATCCCTCTGCCCATTTTCTTACTGGGATGTTTGTTTTTCTGTTGTTGAGTTTTCTGAACTCTTCATATATTTTGGATATTAACCTCTTATCAGATATATGATGTGCAAATATCTTCTCCCACTCAATTGCCTGTGTTTTTGTTCTGATGATAACTTCTTTTTGCTGTACAGAAGCTTGTTAGTTTGAGAAAGTTCCATTTTGTTGATTTATGTTTGTTTCCACTGCTGCTGGAGTCCAGTCCCCAAAGATATCTCTAAGGTGAATGTCATGGACTACATAGTCTGTTTTCTTCTATATATTTTATAGTATTCAGTCTTACATCCAAGTCTCTAATTCATTTTGACTTAAATTTTGTGTATGTTACTGGACAGTAATTTAGTTTCATTCTTTTGTATATGGCTAGGCCGTTTTCCCAAAGTTATTTGTTGAAGAATCCTTTTGCCGTTGTTTGCTTTTGACTCTTTTGATGTAAATTAGCTGACCATATATGTTTGAGTTAATTTTTGGGAACTCAATTATATTCCACTGATCTATGTGTATGATTTTCAGTACATTAATGTTTGATTGCTAGCACTTTGTAGTATAGTTGAAAATCCAGGAGTGTGATATTTCCACTGTTGTTCTTTTTTCATGAATTTGTGGGCTATTGGGATCTTTTGTTATTTCACACAAATCAAAAATTTTTTGTTCTATTTCCTTGAATAATTACAGTTGAATTTTGATAGGGGTTGTATCAAATCTGTGTATTGCTTTAGGCAAAAAGGCCATTTTCATAATGTTAGTTTTTCACATCCATGAGCATGTGAGATATCTTTCCATATATTTGTATCTTCTATTTCATTTAACAATGTCTTACAGTTTTCATTGTTCAAGCATTTCGCCTCCTTTTTCAAATAATAATTTTATTATTTCTTTTGTTTACATTACTATATTCAGTTTAAGACTTGAAATTGCATATGTATGTATTTGACATTGCACCCACCACCAGAATTCTAATGTCCTTTCCCACCACCCTGTCCCCTCTCTCCTTCTCTCCATCCTCCCCCTCACGTGGTAACCACAATTCTATGTCCTATGAATGTTGCTGAGGTTTACCTGTTTATTTCTTCATATTCCACATGAGTGAGACCAAACTGTACTTCTCTTTTTCTTTCTGACTTATTCCATCTAACATGATCCTCTCCATTTCAATTCGGATTGTTACAAAGAGCACACTTTCATTTTTTGTTTGATACCTGCACAGAATAATTGAGTATCTAGACCACAGTTTCTTTATCCATCATCTGTGGATGGGCATTTAGATTGTTCCATGTTCCATGTGTGGTCATGGCTATTGTGAACTGTGCTGCTATGAACATAGGGATGCAGATATTTTTTCTGATTAAATATTTCGTATTTTCTGGGTATATGCCTTTGAGTAGAGGTGCTGTATCAAATGATAGGTTCATCTTTTCAGGAATTTCCATATCATTTTACAAAGAGGTTACACTAATTTAAATTACCACCAATAGTGTAGGAGAGTTCCTTTTCCTCCACACCCTCTCCAACACTTGTTCTTTCTAATCTTTTTTATATAGGCTATCATCACTGGTGTGAGGTGGTACCTAATTTTTATCATAATTTTGGTTTTTATTTACATTTCTCTGATGATGACTGATACAGTGCATTTTTTTCATCTGCAGGTCACCTCTGCATCTTCTTTAGGCAGATGTCTATTCAATTCTTCTATCCATTTCTTGAATGAGTTGTTTGCTTTTTTATATGAGCTCTTTATATATTTTGAAGACTAATCTCTTATCTGATGTATGTTGTGTGAATATCTTCTCCAAATCTGTGGGCCGGCTTTTTGTTTTATTAGTGATTTCGTCTGCAAATAATGATAATTTTATTTCTTTTCTTCCAATTTAGATTCCTTTAATGTACTTTTCTTACCTTATTGTTCCCGCCAAGACATCCAAAACTATTTGAATAGCAGTGATGATAGTGGGAAAACTTGTCTTGTTCCAGATCTTAGAGGAAAAGCTCTCAGTTGTTGGTCATTGAGTACAAAGTTGTCTGTGGGTTTGTCATATGTTGCTTTTATTATGTTGAAGTGTGTGCCTTCTGTTCCTATTTTAGTGATTTTTTTTACCATGAATAGGTTTTGAATCTTTTCAAATGATTTATCTACATCTATTGATAAGATTATACGATTTTTATTTTTTCCTCTGTTGATGTGGTATATGCATTCATTGATTGGAATATCTTGAATCATCCTTGAATCCCTGGATTAGATCCCACTTGATCACTGTGTGTTAATATTGTAGTGTGTTTTTGAATTTGGTTTGCCAGAATGTTGCTGAGGATTTTTGAGTCTATACTTATCAGTGGTGTTGGCCTGTAGCTTTCTTTTTTTGGTGCTGTTGTCTAATTTTGGTATCAGGGTAATTTCGGCTTTATAGGATGAATGTGGGAATTTTCCCTCCTCTTCAATTCTGTGGAAGGGTTTAAGAAGGATGGGGTTAGTTCTTCTTTGAATATTTAGTAGAATTCAGTAGTGAGGTAATCTGGTCCTGGGCTCTTGTTTTTAGGGGGAATTTTTTATTGCAACTTCATCTGTGCTTATAATTCGTCTGTTCAGGTTATGTATGTCTTCCTGGATGGGTTTTGGGAGATTGTAGGATTCTAGAAATCTATTCAATTCTTCATGATTGATGATTTTATTTTTTTGCAAATAGATGTTCATAACAACCTCTCATTCTCCTTTGTGTTCCTGTGAGGTCTGTTGTAATCTCACTTCTTTCATTTCTGATTTTTGTTATTAGGATTTTCTCTCTTTTACTTCATGAGTCTAACTAGGGGGTCTGTCAATTTTATTTTTTCAAATAACTGGCTCTTGAATTCATTGATCATTTGAATGGTCTTTTTTGTTTTCAGAAAAATTTCATTTTTTTCTGTTCTAATTTTTATTATTTTCTTTCTTATGCTGATTTTTTGTTTTGATTATTCTTCATTTTCTAGTTCCCTCTAGTGTGTAGTTAGATATTTAATTTGAGATCTCTCTTAGTTTTTGACGTGCACTTCTATGACTATAAACTTTCCTCTTAGGATTGCTTTTGTCTCAACCTACATGTTCTGTTAACTCATCTCTTCATTTTCATTTGTTTCCAGATAAGTCTTAATTTCATTAATGATCCAGGAGCTGTTCAGAAGCATGTTGTTCAATCTCCACATCTTTGTGCTTCTTTCAGCTTTTTTCTTCTGGTTCATTTCTAATTTCAGTTCCTTGTGGTTAGAAAAGATGCTTTCTATCATTTCAGTCTTGCTAAATTTTCTGAGACTTATTTTGTGTCCCAGAATATGATCTACCTTTGAGAAAGTTTTATGTATACTTGAGAAAATTGTATATTCTTTTTTGTTGGGGATCGAACACCCTATGTGAGTCTGTTAAGTCCATATGATTTATTGCTTTATTTAGAGTCTTTATTTCTGTGTTGATTTTCTGCTTGGATGATCTATCTATTGATATAAGTAGATTATTGAAGGCCCCTACTATTATTGTACTACTGTCAAAGTCTGCCTTTAGTTATGTCAGTATTTGTTTTATATATTTGGATGATCCAATCTATGGTTCATATATGTTAATGATAGTTGCATCTTCTTGATGGATTATACCCTGGCCATAATATAGTGACCATCCTTGACTCATGATACCCTTTCTAGGTGAAAGTTTATCTTGTCTGAAGTTAGTAGTGCAGTTCCTGATTTCCTTTCCTCACTGTTGCTTTGATATATTTTTCCATAGCAGTTGACTTTCAACCTGTGTTGAAAATGTTTGTCTTTGGATGTGAATGAGTTTTTTTGTAGGCATTATATTAATGGGTCCTATTTTTTGATCCACCCAGTCACTCTACTTCTTTTGATTGATGCATTCAGTTCATTCGTATTCAGCTGATAACTGATATGTAGTGCTTTATTGTTGTCATTTAAACCTTATTTTCTGTTGGTTTTCTGTGCCTGTTAATTTATTTCCTGTTTTTTTAATTTGCTTTTTCCTCTGTGTGGTTTTTGGTGTTGACTCTTAAAGTTTTTTTCTACTTCCCAGTTATGTAACTATTTAGGATTAGATTTTGTGGCTATCCTGTTGATTATTTCTGTCTTTAGAGCTCTGACATAATTGTTTTATGACAGATGTCACACAAATTTAATGTTTGTACAGATTCTATGATTTTCTTTCCCTCTTTAGTATTTTTTGTTCCAAGCACAGATGCTTGAGTTTCTTGTTGATGGTGGAGTCAGGGTTCTCCCTCTCTGCAGCTCTTCAGTCAGGGAGCAAGTTCAAGGCCTCACCTTCTTTTTTAAGTTTGATCAAAGGTATTTAATTCTTTTTGTTTTGATTTAAAAGGAGATTTTTTTTCTTTATCTTTCTTCTAGCTCATTATTTGCATATAAAAATTCGACAAATTTTTGCATACTAATTGTGTAGCTTACCACTTTACTGATGTATTGTTCTAATCGCTTTTTGGTGGAATCTTTAGGATTTTCTATGTATATTATCATCCCATCTACAGATAGTAGGAGTTGTACTTCTTATTTTTCAATTTGATTCTTCCTTATTTCATCCTCTTGACTAATTTTTTTCTGACTACAACCTCCAATACTATGTTGAATAGTAGTGGTGAGAGTGGACACACTTGTTCCTAATATTGAGAAAAAGTTTTCAGTTTTTCACCACTGAGTATGATGCTAGGTGTAAGTTTATCATATGTGGTCTTTATTATATTGAGGTATGTTCCTTTTATTCTCATTTTATTGAGACTTTTTATTATAAATTAGTGCTGAATCTTGTTAAATGCTTTATCTGCATCTATTGATATGATTTGTATCCTTCATTTTATGTGTTTTATTACATTAATTGATTAGAATATGTGGAACCATACTTAAATCTTGGAATAAGTCCCACTTGGTCATGATGTATGATACTTTTGATGCATTGCTGAATTCAGATGGCTAATTTTTTGTTGAAGATTTTTATATCTGTGTTTCCCAGAGATACTGGTCTATAGTTTTTGCTGTGTGATGTTGTTGTCTACTTTTGGTATTGGGGTAATTTTGGCTTCATAGAATGTATTTGGAAGCAGTTCCTGTTTTTTGGAAGAGTTTGTGAAGAATGGGTATTATTTCTTCTCTCAAGTTTCAGTTAAACTCACCAGTAAATCCACTGTTATTATATTTCTTATTTCTCAGTAGAAAAAGTAGAGACACAGAATGGTGAGGTGTTTACTTGTAAATGACAGAGCAGGATTTCAACCTAGGTAGTTGGGCTCCAGAGGTCAATGTTCTCTCTCACTAGGCATTCCTTCTAACTGCTCATCATGATCATTTCTATTGGTTTCCAACTCCTTGCCCTGATAATTTTCGGTCATTAAAGTAATTTATACATTTTATTGCTCTATGGACAAACTATCAGTTAATTCCCCCAAATTCTACACCTTGAAGTATGACAGATGGTTTTGACTGGGAAATTTTTTAAGTAGATTTAAGTATTTGTTTATCATAGCTCTAGAAGAGTCACCAATTCTTTCAGGGGACAGGTAATTTGAGCTATGTTATTTTCATCTAATGCCACTAGAATGAAATAGTTGTAAAATATGCTCAGGAAATATGAATAAACTACTATATGGTATCATTGAATATAAACTAGTCTTATTTTGGAGGATGTTGGGTCCCAAAACACTGTGGCTTTTCTGTTTGTTTGTTTTAGAACAGTCACACATTTTGATGGATTAATTAACTCTGTCACAGTGCTGGATTCTGGAGATTCAAAGGTGATTCAGATGATACCCTGGTACTCAAGGATGTCACATAAATTGCCAATTGTATCTAGCTGAGATAACGGAGACACTTTCAAAACTCCCAGGTAGGTTTGAAAAAGTGAAAGAAGACTTCTTGGAGGAGGTGTTGGCTGAGTCAATTTTGCTAGTAAAGATAGTATGTTGCCAGGTGCACAAGGACAAAGAAGAAGGAATTGTAGGAACAGGGAAATGGGGTGCACTTAAGTATAAGAAAACATGACATGCTTCTTCTACCTGCTATAGTCAGGACTATGAATAGTTCAGGCTTTCTGGAGGGAGATATAAAGTGTTAGATCAAAAGAAATGCTGAGAGAATTGACCAGATGGAATTGTGACATTTTAAAATAAAAAAATTACTCCCTTGTTTATAAACACCCAAGTCCTCTCACTATATTTAGAATAAGGTTGTAATCCGTTACCAAGGTTTACAAGGTCCTGAATAATCGATTCCCTGCCTCCCATTCTGGCTTTATTTCCCTCTGCTTACTCCCTTCTTCTGTTCTGATCACACAGGCATCCCTGTCATCCAAACAAATTTCTGAAATCAGGGAACTGACTCCAGTCTCTAGCAGCTGCACCATGGACTTTTTTCCATTACCTTGAATATTTTCCTCCCCAATACCTCCTTTCTTTTCTTGAAGCTCCCTGACACCCTGTTCATCTCTAGACCATAAGAGCTACTATTCTTTCTTCCTTTTCCAGAGCTCAAACCAACACACTAGTAATTTAATTCTGATTGTAAATTTCAAGGAGAATCTTAAGGAGATGAGTGGTCCTACAACAAAATGTTTTGTAAAGTAGTGAGTTTCTCATCAACAAAGATATTCAAGCAAAAGTCAATTGTCTACTGCTGTTGTAGATGGGAATCTTTATTTGGGTAGGATTGCATAATGAACCTCTCAGCTTTCTTCTACCTTCAAGATTTTAATCTAATTGCATACAAACACATAATTTCAAATTGACTAAAAGAATGTGATGCAGGTAACCCATCATTAAGCAAAATATATAATAATATAAAATTTTCAAGTCTGTAGTTTATAAAAGTATACAACTTGGGATTACTTTAACCAAAATCCTAAAATTTTAGAGTTAAAGGGATTTGGTCCATCTTCTCCCTCAAGACAAGAATCCTTTCTAATCAAGTTTCTTAGCACAGTTATATGTGCTTAGAATATTGTTTGGTAAATAGAGCTAAATAAGTGCTGACTAAAAACATATAAGAACTCTTACATGTTGCTGGCAGGAATGTAAAGGCATACAGCAACCTTGAAAAAGATTTTGGCATTCTCTAACGAAGTTGAGATCATGTTCACTAACTTTATTTCTAGGTATGTAGCCAACAGAAAAATATGCATCTGCACAGGAGGATACACAGGGATGAATATTCAAACAGTATTTTTCATGATAGTCAGAAACTAGAGAAAATTCCAAGTATACAAAAATGGGATGGATAAATTAATTTGGAATATTTAAGATAATGGAACATTATATAGTAATAATGTGAATGGTTTTCATAAATACAAAGTTGAGTAAGTGGTGATAGAAATTATAATGCCTTCTGATTTATTTTGTAAAGTGTCTAAAATCATAGAAAATTAAAGTTTTTCAGATCTGTACATATAGGAGAATTAGAAAGCAAAACAAAGAAGTAATTACTCAAAATAATAATGGATTACAAACGGACTGAGGGCGATGGGTGTAGCAAAAATAGGCAGATGGGAACTTCAAAAATGTTGCCTACATTTTTTTTTCTTGACCTTAGAAGTGATCTACAGGTGTTAATTTTAATAATGCATATGTGCACATATTTTATTCACCTTTTATTTATCACAATAACTTTGAGAAAACATAAAAAATCTGTGACAACATACTTGAAAATTTAAATCAATAGGTATTTGAAAAATTTAACAAACTTTGTTCAAGAATGCAGAGAAATTATGAATTTACCTATAACCATTAAAATAAATGAATGAGTATACAAAATCTCCCCAAAGGAATTAAAATCCAGAATAAAATATCCTAGACCACCAAACATCGAAGGAGTAAATAGTCCCAATCTTATACAGTCTTTTAACAAATGTAAGAAAGAAGGAATATTTCTCAATTCATATCATGTGTAAAAATAAATTTGACAGTAAATATGACAACGAACATACTATAAAGGAGAGTATGAGGTGAATCACATATCACATTTGTGAAGATAGATGGAGAATCATCAAGAAAATATTAGCAAAGTATAAACAAAGTAATACATTAAGATCAAGATTGATCTATCATTAGGAAATAAATTAGTGTAACCCACTCTATTAACAGAATAAAGCATGAAAATCATATGATTATCTCGATACATGCAGAAAAAAACTGTAATAAAAATCAAAATGCATTCATAATAAACCTTTTCAGATATTCAAGAATAGAAAGGAGATTTCTTCACGCAGTAAAGAATAGCTTAAAAATCTCTGCAATAACTGTCCTATTGAATGGTGAAATACTGAAAGTTTTCCTTTTGAATCGAGAAATCGTTTCTTTTTACATGATTATGGACCAAAAAATTCAAAATAATCTCTATGTAAATTTTAATTATTATACTAAACTGTGGCTACCTGATATGTATATAATTTATAATCCTAAGCATTGCAAAAGAGTGACAGAGAATGATTAAAGTGCGCGCACAACATTGTATTTGGAAATATGAAGTGTGATATCAATGTGAATCAAGTCAGGAAATAAGACATAGCAGGTTAAATAGGGTACATTTAATACAAATAATTATTAAACTGATAAAATAATAACTGTAAGATACAAGGGAACTGTATGATAGTGAAAAAGAGCACCCAAGGGAAAAGGTTAAAACACTTGGAAAGAGTTCAGACTGCCTTATGGGATGAGTACAGACCTCAGTCCTCTGAATAGCAGAGAAATGGACTGGTTTAGCCTGGCGGTGCTGGGCTAAAGTGCCTGAGCAAGTAAAAGGCAACCCAACTCTCAGGAGGGCACACAGGGAGAAGGTGATCAGTAACGGGTGACTTGTATGTACAGTGGGTCAGCAGAGAGGGTAGCAGAAGGGCTGCAGGCAGCATGTGCAGAGGGCATGCAGGTCAGTAGGGACCCGCCAGGCCACAGGAGAAAGTGTGCTGGGGCCTGCAGAGAGAATCAGAGAGCCCACGTGAGCAAACAGGTTTTGGGAAACACAGGCAGAGGCAGGAGGAGGGGGCCGCAGACAGATTATTGCCAGACAGAGGCTGCTGGATCTTTGAGGAACCCTGAGTACTGGGAGAGTAGCTGAGCCAGAGGCCCACCAGATTCCTCACACCCACACTATGAAGTTACCCTGTCACAACTGGACATTGAAGGAATGCATCTTCTTCCTTGAATGTCCCTCTACTGCCATCTGCTGGAATGCTTAACATTATGCTCACCTGAAAGGAGAAATTATTAATATTCCTCCCTCCCCACCTCCCCAGCCTGTATAGAGGGATACATTCAAGCTGAGAGGCAGTAAACTGATAACTAACAAATACCACGGAATAAATATAACAAAGTAAGGACTTACATGGAAAAATTCTCAAACTTTACTGTAGTGTTGTGGGTTGAATTAAGACTCCTCCACCCACAAATTCATGTTAGGATCTTAACGCCCAGTACCTCAAAATGTGAGCTTATTTGGAAATACGGTCACTGCGAATGTAACTACGATGAGGTCATTAGGCTAGACCCTAACTCAATATGATTGATGTCTTGGTAAAAAGGGGACATTTGAACACAGATGACAGACATATATGGAGAAAAGACAGTGTGAAGACACACTGGGAGAAAAGAAGCCCAAATGACAGGCCTGGAACTGATTCTTTTCTCACGGCCCTAAGAAGGAACCAACACTGTCGACATCTTCATTTCAGACTTGTAGTTTCCAGAACTGAGACAAAAAATTTCTGCTGTTTTAGTCACTAAATGTGTGATTCTTCCATAGGGCAGCCCTAGGAAACTAATATAGATTTTGGAACTGAGAAGTAGGGTACTAATGTAAAAAGTAACCAAAGATGTGAAAGTGTTACTTTGGAAGCTAGCATTACCTTGGAATTGGCTAATACTCGAGTAGAGGGATCCCTAATCCAATATGACTGGTGTCCTTATAAAAAGGGAGAGACTTGTACACATAGACATGCACACATGGGTAATGCCATGTGAAGACCAGAGTTTGCTGGCACAAACCAAGTAACAGCTAGAAGTTAGGAGAAAGACCTGAACAGATTCTCCCTGCCAATCCTTAGAAGGAAGCATATTTATCTATACCTTGATTTTAGACTTTTAGCCTCCAGAACTATGAGACAATAAATTTCTGTTGTTTAAACAACCCACTTTATGATACTTTCTTACTGAAAACTAATACTAGGAAGCTAATAAAGGTGATAATGATAATTTCGATAAATGGATAAATATATTTACTGACTGGGAAGTTAAATTTTTAAAGGAAAGTTGCAAGCAGGAATGAAGACGAGTAGACAGGCAGAAAGAGAAAGGAAGAAGCACTTTATTTTATTCAGTTGTTCACCTTGATTGTCCCTGTCCTCCTCTGGGATGCAAACATGGGTCCTTGGATGTATCTTAACTGCTGGCAACCACTATGATGCCAGGGTGTACCAGTATTTTTTAAATGTCAGTTCTTTCTGGATTATTTTAAAGAAACAGTGTAGTCACAAACAAATATCCGAATAATTATTTTGTATGGCATTTGACAGTGTCATTATAAATACTGTGCAGTAATGCTGAAGGTCAATAATACCACAGATGAAATAGAAACGAGGAGAATGTTTCCTAGCTCAGGCAGTGCTCACTTTTTATGGTAGTTAAGACCCATGCAAGCTGTAATCATAAAAGTGATCTTACTGATCAATAGTAAAAGTGTGAATTTTGACATTCTGCAAACATTAAACATTTTGTAAGACATTTAAAATCTGTTGGTTACACACATAGGAAAAATGTAAATAATAAAATATCTTATAAAACGTTAGAAATGTTGAGAATGAAAATATCAAATATAACTGAAGTTTCTTTAATGTGAAGGATTTTTTTTTCCTGTTCATAACATTATTGTTCATAATACTCCCAAACTGGAAACACCACAAATGTTCTTCATTATTAGGACTAGTGAGCATATTCTGAATGCTCATAGAATGAAACTTATGCATAATTAAATTACAACTGCTATCCTCAAGATAAACGACTCTCATTAGAGTGTGAAAATTAGCAAGTCAAAAGACATAAACGGCATGAATGTATGTGAAAAGTTTAAGAAAAGGCAAAACTATAGTGCAAAAGAAAAAAGAAAATGGGGTAAAAGTATTAATAAAAGAAAGGTAAAGCTTCTTCCAAAAGGCAAGAAAAGTGTTCCTTTGGGTTTGATGGGTTAAGGCATGAATTTGAGAAAGCATATACTAAGGGCTTAACAATTACGTGAAGCGTTATTTGAAGCGTTCCCTTGTCTTCAGTATTGCAGAAGAGTTTAAAATAATGAGTATTACATCTTCTTTGAATGTTTACTTGAATTTTGTTTTGGGGGAGACTTTTGATTATTGTTTCAATTTCTGTGCTTCTGATTTGTCTGTTCAAGTTATCTATTCCTGGTTCAGTTTTGGAAAGATGTAGGAGTCTAGAAATCTATCCATTTCTTCAAGATATACAAATTTGTTGACATAAAGATGTTCAGAGTAGTTTGTTATTATAACTTTTATTTCTTCAGTGTCCTTTGTAATTTCATCTCTTTCATCTCTGATTATTTTTAAAGGATTTTCTCTCTTTTTACTTTGTAAGTCTGGCTAAAAATCTATCGATTTTGTTTTGTTGGGTATTTTTGTTTTCCCAAAGAATCAGCTCTTGATTTCATTGATATGTTTTATGGTCTTTTTATTTTAAACTTCATTTATTTCTGCTCTAATTTTATTATTTCCTTCCTTTTACTGATTTTGTTTCAATTGTTCTTTTCCTAGTTACTTCAGATATAAGATTATTTTATTTGAGATATTGCTTGTTCTTTGATGTATGACTATATGGATATAAACTTATATAAACAGCTCCTGCTTTTGCTGCATCTCACATGTTTTGATAGTTCATCTCTTTATTTCATTTGTTTCCAGGTAATTTTTAATTTTGCCTTTAATTTCCTTATCAATTCAAGAGTTATTCAGAAACACATTGTTAATACCCATATATTGCTAGATTATTCTAGGTTTTTTTTCTCATTCATTTCTATCTTCCCAGTCTTGTGGTCAGAGAACATACTTTCTATAATTTCAGTCTTGCTAAATTTATGAGACTTGTTTTGTGCTCCAGGATATAACCTATCCTTGAGAATTTTCAATGCGTACTTGAGAAGAATGTAAAATCATATATTGAGCTAGAAAACTAGGTCTCTCTCTCTCTTTCTCCCTCTCTCTCTGTCTGTTAGATCATATCTATTACCTCATTTAGGGCCTTTATTTTCTTATTGATTTTCTGTCTGGATGAGCTATCTATTGATGCAAGTATGTAAGCAGAGCATTAGAGTATTAGAGCCCCCTACTATTGCTTTATGTATTTAGATGATCTTGCATTGGGTATCTAGATATTAATGACAGTTATTTTCTTCTTGGTGGAGGTATTCCTTGATTGTAATGTAGTGTCTATCTTTGTCTTATATTAAAAATAAAACTCTATCTTATCTGATATTAATATTGCAACCTTATTTCATTTCAGCTCCCTAATAGTCAATATTATTAATCTTGTCTGCAAGTTCCAAAAATTTCATCATGCTGCTTTCAGAGTAGTTGCAAGGGTCCCTTGTCAATTTGCAGGATATACGGTCACTGTAGGCATCTGCCTCAGCTTTTGCTACATAAAGTCTTCAATTATGAGCTTTCTGGGATCCCCAAAGATGATGTGCTTCTTCTGACTACATATTTTAAACCACTAAGAATGTTCCAGACGTTGTCCTCAGGAATAGAGTTGTCCTTCATGAAGAGCACATCCAGGATTGACAATAATAGACCGGTTTTGAGCAAGTCCTGGTCTTTACTCAGTCCCTCGGCATAGGTAAGGTCCATTTTGTTGCCGAAATATATCACTCATTGCTCCCTGGTGTTTATGTTCAATTCCTTCAACTTAAGGTCAAAGAGTAACTTCAGCATTTTTGCCCTTTTTAAAAATGGGCTTTTTTTCCGATCTTTGAGCACCAACAACACCACTTTATTATTCAAATGGTCTGGGTCTTAACACAGTAATTAGTGGGGACTAAAATGTATTTGCCTCCTCCTTTTCCACTTAGCTGCTGGGTTACCTTATCTGAGTTGCTTTAAGAGGCAGCTAAGGTAGCCATGGAAGCAAAATAGGGATTCCAAGGACACCAGGAAACACTCAATGCTTCATCAACGGGTTCCCCCTGTAGGCAACATGAGATCTAATACAACAGGGTGGATATAAGGCTTGCTCAGCATGAGGAGTCTGGTTGCCACCTCAAACATGGAATCTCTTGTCATGAACTCTGCTTCAACTTTTTTTATAGTAAGACTGCTCAGCTGCTTTGAGAAGAATGTGGGTAATAGGGGTGGAGATTGAATCCCAGCAGAGTGGAGAGGGCAACAGGAGGATGAGTATCCTCAGCAGGGAATCTCCTACTGTGGCTTAGAAGAAGGATGTCTACCTTCTGCACCCAGAACACTGATCTAGTGTCCAGGCAAGCTCCAGTCCTCCTAATACTCCTCTTATCTGGGACCCTGAAGGAGAAAGTGAAGGAACACCTCAGGTTCAGACTACCAGTCCTGTCCTTGGCTTCCCAGCCTTGATATAAGGAATCATAAATGGTAGGGCACTCAATCCATATTCAGGGGTCATTACTTTGGCTCCCAGCATGGCCTGTTCCCTCTTAACAGAGGCTTTATGACATTTAAGCCACCACCTTTCTCATCCTCCACAGGGAAAGCTTGTCTTTCCCTCAACCAAAAACAAAACAAACCTCTCCCCGCCGCCCCCCCGCCCCAACACACTTGCAGAATTAAGAAGGAAATAAAAATGATCTCTTCCCATTTCCTGGAGATATGTGGGAATATTTGGGAGTACTGGGTGGATTCGGCCTTCCCTGAATTTTATTGCAGTCTCATGGGTCATGGCTACCTACATTGTCTTCATATCTGTGGACACCGAGGCCATACTTGAGAAGGTTAGTGAAAAGTCAGAGCTACTTCCTGGACTTTGAATGTGCTCCAGTCAGAAATCTCCTGTTCTTTATATTGACCTATCTCTTGATATATCCCAAGGAGGAAGTGATAAGATGCCTTAGGTTCAAGGAAACACTTCCCAGGATCTTCCAGGGCTCATGGCTAATAGCAGGGATGGGATTCTATGGGCCTTTCTGTGTTACGGGGTGGATAGTTCCCTCAGTATTCACTCAGGATCTTCACTTTGACTCTACTGCACAACCTGCCACCTGCTGACCTTATGTCCTCCCCCTCAAATCAAGGCTCTCACTTCCTGGATACGGCTGAAAAAGAAACGGTGGAAAGGTACTCCCAGGGTGACAGCAGGTGCTATATTCTGCAGAATTTCCTGTGATGTGAGGTGTGTGATCCCCTCAGTCTTCACTCAGGGTTCTTACTTGACTCAAGGCAGAGTCTGATTCTCATCTGATCTGCTGACCTGAGGATAACTCTTGCAAATCAAGGTCTTAATTCTATGACACCACAGAAGAGGAAGCGGGGGAAGGAAGGAGTCCAAACTAGACATCTCTGCCTAGGATATCCTACGACTGACATCAGGGTTGGGATTCCATGGGGCCTACTCTGACCAGAGATGGGTGGCTTCTTTAATCTTTCTATGAGTGTACTGTGTGGTGAAGAATTGCATTGCCCAAAAAAAGGTGTAATGAATGAGCCTTTCCCAAAGAAAGGTTTGGACTTTGCCTATGGCTTCTGATAGGTAACCTCTAAACCTTTGACATTTCCTGCCTGATAATAGTGTCTTTGTGTGGGGACCTTGATTCATGTGAAATAGTCTATGTTAACAGTGATTTATGGTACAACCTTTGAGTCACATGATATCAGCTCAACCCCAGGAGGAGCCACCTGGGTGGCTAACTATATCTACATTACTGAGCCCCAATAAAAACTCTGTACACCAACATTTAAATGAGCCTCTCTGATTAGTCTGTATCTTTTCAATAGACCATAATCATGAGTGCATAGATTTCAAATTAGTTCTGTGAGTTCTTTTACTAAATTGTCAATTTCAAGGATCATCTTAAGAAGTCCTGAACTTGCAGTTGGTGTTAGACATGAGGGTGATCTTAGAACTGCCAAATGTTCAGATCTTCACCTTGACTCTTGAGAGATCTGCGAGTCCTTCTTCTGTTGACTTGTTGCCTCTTCTCTAGACATCCTAGAAAACACCATGGAGAAAATGATCATGTATGTCTTCTAGTCACTTCTACTTTCAACCTCTGAAAGCAGATAGAGGCATTAACATTCATGCATCTTCCCTTGTACCCATTCCCCTAAGATTTCTTACCTGGATTCCTGGAAGGACCTGGGAGTGATCCCTCTGTTGATTTTAGGCTGACCCCTCAGACCAAATCCAAGGCTCAGAGAGCCCCTGAGGAAGAACTGAGGGAGATTTCAGTAAGATAGTCCTTTTCGAGGTCTCCCATAGGTAATAGTAAGGATCAAACTTATAGGGTACCCTCTTTTCTGGAGCGAGTTGTCACATTCATCCTCACTCAGTTTCTCCATCGTGGCTCCTGGCAGAGAATAGGTTCCCTTCCATCTGTTGACCTGAGGTCCCCCTGTAAACAAAACCTCATCACCCTAAGACCCCTATACAAAAGTGAGGAAATACTTCTATACCTACAAAGTGAAAAACACCTCAAAGCCTTCCACATATGACAGTATGAGCAGGATTCTGTGACATCCTCACTGTTCTGGAGTTGATAATCCCGTGAGTCCTCACTTGGAGTCCTCATCTTTACTCCTGTAATGGAATGAATCTCCTCTTCTCTGCTGACTTGAGGCCTATCCCCTTAGACTATGGCTTTCATCTTTAAGGAGGAAATGAGGAGCCTCAACCTGACAGTCCTGCCTGGGATCTCCCAAGGATGAAAGCAAGGGCCAGTCAGACTCCATAGGACCCAAAATATCTGGTCAGGATTGCCTCTGTCCTCATGCAAGGACCAACCTCTTTGCTACAGTAAAGACTTAAAACCTTTTGTTAATCTAAACCCGCCCTATCTCAAATCAAGGTTCTTACCTCCCAGTTTCCCAAGAAAGAATGAGAAAGCACCACTGGAGTCAGTTGGGCACCTCTCCCTGGGATCCTGGGGGTGACAGTAGAGTTGAGGGTGCTATGGCTCTAAAAGGTTTTATATATTTTATAAAGAAGAAAATTTCCTTCAGAAATTGATTATTCTGATTTTCCAAAATGAAAGCAGTTTGGTTTCTTTTTCTTTTCCTTCCCTTATAAATGACATTTTCATGCATACTTGGATTGATTCCTGGATTTGCTCTACTTTTCCACTAATTAATTTGTCAATTCCTACGCCAGAACCACACTACTTAATTACTGCATTAAGTTGCTATGACTTAGGGCAATTCCACCCTCATAATTTTCTTTTCTTCAGTATTTTCTTGGCTTTATAGCTGTTATATAGCTGTATATATAGATTTTAAGGTCCATTATAATATTAGAAACAGTTTCTTCCTTCATGAAGATTTTACCAGAATATGATATGACCATACGTTCATATTTTTTTCCTTTTGTTTAGCGATTTAACCCTTTTCATAAGTTTGTTCTTAGCTATCTTATAATTTTTAAATGTTGTTTTAAAGGAACTCTTTTTTACTATACTCTGTGTTGTGACTGATCACATATAGAAAACCATAGAATTTTGGATGTTTATTTTATATAATTCAACTCAATAAGCCCTTATTTCACTTTTGATATTTTTCTATTGATTTACCTACTTTTTTAAAGGAAAGGTGCGGGTAGAAATGAAAGTGAGCAGGCAGTCAGTCAGAAAGAGAGAGGAGAAAGAAGCACTTTATTTTCTTTATTTATTTGTTCATATTGGTTGTTTCCCGGGACCTTGGATATATGTGGACTGTTCCCAGGGTGTATTATACCAGTGGGCCACCAGGAATGCCTTGATTTTACTTGTCTTGGTAAACACACTTTTGTAAAATCATGAAAAATTTTCACTCTCCCTATTTTTTGTCAATTTGATACACATAAATTTGTATTTTTAAGGCATGTAACATGATGACATTTATACATATACAAAGTAAAATGGTTTCTATAGTCAAGCTAATTAACATATCATCTCACAGGGTTAATAATTGTGTGTGATGAGAGTACCTAAAATCTACTGTCTTAGCAAAGTTTCAGTGTCTATATAATATTATAAACTGCAGTAATCATGCTGTGCATTCAATCTCATTATATATTCACAATGGAATTCTATGCAGCTGTTAAAAAAGACAAAATCATGCTCTTTGCAATAAACTAGTTGGAACTGGAGGTGATCATGCTAAGCTAAAGAAACCAGGAAGAAAAAGAAAAGTACAGGATGGTTACAACCAAATATGAAGTATAAAGAAACAAAACAGACAGGCAGTTCAACAAAATTTACAGGACACAAAATTGACTACCAGAGTGGTTGGAGGAGGAAGAAAGGTGGGAACAAGGTGGTGACAGGCACTAGAACTCTGGTGGTAGGTGTGGCATGAAACACACACAGACTGAGGTGAGATTTAAATATCCAAAAATGCGGATAACAATGTAAACAAAAGAAATAATAAAATGTTCTTTAAAAAGTAGAATGTTGAATTTTTTAATATTTAAAAAAATTGTTCCTGGTGACATTTTCCCCCTTGAAGGGAGCTCTAGTGGCAAACAAGACAGCACATCTTTAACCAGATAGGAAGTGACAATATGTTGGAAGATAATTCCCCATGGATGTTTCCACACATCTGTGCAAGTGGCATTGACAGTTTTGTTCAAGGAGGTGTGCAAAGCTGCTCCATGTCTAGGAACAGACTTCTTGCAACCTCTAATAATAATGTTAGAGTCTCCCTCTGCAGAGACAATCCAAGCAAATAAACTTAATGTTTCTGCATAAGAGGTTAGATTTGTTTCCTTACCAGTTTAATAGCAACGTCTTCTTCCAGGACATAGTTTGAACAAGTTTACTAGTAGTCTCTTCATAAATTTGGAGGATTCCTAAAATGAGTTCCTCAACTGTCACAGACACCAGGTGGCACTTAAGGGAACCAGGACAATCAATTTAAAAATGAAACTCATGTTCATGCTGCCTGCTGAATCATGATCAATAAATTGCTTAAATCTATTTGAATTCATTTTCTTCCTGCCAGTCTAATCTATGAGAGTGTGACAAGGCAGCATGTTACTTAGGAGCTAACTGCGTGATCACTTGACCCAAACATTTAAAGATGTTAGAATTTTGGAGTGGATAACATTTTTTGTAGAAATTGTCACTGATCATTTAAGAAAGATGAGAATTATGTGAAAGTCAGAAATCGATAGTTCTTATGTTTTTGCAAAGTGAGATAAATTATTGAGGCACAATGAATATATTTAGTGTTAAAAGCAATCTTGGAAACGACTAAATCAGAGAAAGTAATAAAGCTAGTTGAATAGCAGCTGCGAATGAAGTGCATAGGTGGTAGACATGGTTGGGGTGTAAAGGGTTCAGTTCAGGTAATTGTACTACTCCTGGTTAATACATCATTCAGGTTTCTGAGCAAGGAATTTCAAACATATAATTCAACCTGTAATACCTCACTACAAGCTCAATTTGGTTTCTAAGTGTAGAAAGATTTCCAAATATTGGAAGATGACAAGCTTCCAGGAGACAGTTGTACCTACTCTGCCTCTATTGAATTTGTTTATATTCATAGCCTTCTTATGTTACCAGATAACAGCTGACACCACCAAGGAAAGTTAATTTACATCCTCTCTTTTCATAGCCCTTATAGCATGGGTTTTGACCCCTACCACACATTGCCTATTGGCAAAAACCAGGATCTGCACATCAGATTCAGCAGCGGGATATGGGAAGAATGATGGAGAAAGGAAATGGTTTATAATCAAAGATCAGCAAATTCCTTGGGGACTGTATTTGCATCATATTGACATTATCTGGCACTTTTAAAAGCTCAGAATCAGCCACTGTACTTGCTTAGGGATACTGAGATAGATTTCCTACCACTTTCTCAAAAGGATGGGTCTTCTCCACTTCCAACAAATGACTTCAGACATCATATACAGTGAATAGTATTAACCAGTGTAGTATATGTCTTGGAAATTTAATGTCACAAAGGTCAGCTGCAGACTTATCCTAGTAAGAGAGGTAGAGAACATGAGAATGCTCCAGGCAGCCCACGTTGAAATTCAAGGAAGTATCTGACTCCCAGCATCCCTCAGCAAGTATTTCTGAATATTAGTACCCAACATGACATAATGGAGTGAGTCACTATGTGAAGGATAACAGGACACATTGATGTTCCCATATGGATGAAGAATAGGTGATGTTGTAAGAGCAGTTCTGCATCATGCTGGTAGAGGAGGAGAGTGTTTCCAGAAATAAGAATGACTAATTAGAGACTGGACAGCCCACATGCTTTCCAGTGAATGAACTTGAAACATTTGTGGAAAATGGAAGAAGCACAAGAAATTATACGAGCCCTGTGAGAGGAACTCTGAAGTTTGAGCGCTTTGATAGAAAGCCATGGGGTTTACTGAGTAGTGTGGCCTGAAAAACATTCAAAGTACTCCTCATGGAGTCATGGAATCATCCCTTTAGTAGAAACGACAAGAATAGAGTTTACATGACTTTACCTCTTTCGGTTTCTGTTTCAGCATTATTTTAAAACCACACGAATGCAATTGTAGAAAACTGACAAAAACAGATAAGCCTTAGCTAAGCAATTTGTTGGATGAGGAGAGCAGCAAAAGTTGCTCAGTCTCTGTGATACATTTTATCTATGTCACTATTGATAAAGATTTCAGTTGTTGCTGGTATATGATTATTATAAATAATTCTACTGTGACCACTCCTTTACATATCCTTTCCTGGGCATACACATTAACTTATGTGGTTTATATACTCAGGAGTTAAAAATTGTTGAATCACAGGATATGCATTTATTTAGCTTTGTAGGTATGAGCCAATGATTTTCAAATTGGTTGAACCGACTTCCATTCTCACTGGCAGTGTGAAAGTACTGAATGATCTACATCCTCTCCAACATCAGACACTTTTCTTTTATTTCATTTTAGCCATTCTCTTATTTGTGAAACAGTATTACATTGTGGTTTATTTTACAGTTCCCTAATGATTAATGAAGAATACTATCTTTTCATATGTTAATTTTCTATTTTATCATGTTAGAATTTAATATTGAATTCAGAGTGCCACTGGATTCTGACCTTCGTTTGTAACATGAACCTTGTAACTGGCAGAAACAATCAGTCCCAGTAAATTGGCCACCATGATGGACTTAGAAATAACTAGCTTGGAGTCTAATACTCTGCCCACATTCATATACAGGTTGCTTGGAATGATGTTAAAATTAAGGTAATTGTATTCCTCAAATCCAAAATTAGAAATCTGATTAGATAGTCATATTTCTTCTCCTGATAATCATACCTGTCCATCCTTCCATAACTGAGACGCCAGGCCTTTCTCTTTTCCCTCACTCACTATCCATACATACTGAACTTTCATTATCTAGCTACCCTATCTGGTCTGCTCTATGTTTTCATTGTCTGAATGTAAAATCTGACAAGATAGTCATATTTCTTCTGATAATCATACCTCTCCATCCTTCCATGACTGAGATGCCAGGTCTTTCTCTTTTCCCTCACTCACTATCCATACATACTGAACTTTCATTATCTAGCTACCCTATCTTGTCTGCTCTATGTTTTCATTGTCTGAATATAAAATCTGATAAGATAGTCATATTTATTCTTCTGATAATCATACCTCACCATCCTTCCATGACTGAAGCACCACCAGTGTTTTTGACCCAAGGCTGAAAATATCCACTCCCATTTTAAAAAACACTTCTCTGCTTCCTGTTTCACTCTTAAGAAACTGACAGCTTTGTAAACATCTAAAGTTTCATATGATATCTGATTAGAGAGATAGTGCATAGAATTGGGTCCATGATATTTCGATGCAGGTACTCATATAAAAATGACAAAATTTTATTTCCAAGCTTTTTATTCATTTTAATTTTTTTAACCTGAAAAATTTCAGGTTGAGCTCACGTTGCCAGCGCAAGGCTTCAATAATGCATGCGCTTACCTGCTGCCTCCAAATAAAGTAGCCATAATTTCACTGCACAGCATTCTCAGACCATAAAGACAAGGATAACAGAACAGTTATTACTGAACTGGAGGTTCTTGCTCACTATGCACTTCTACTTCCTTCTCCGAGTTATGAGCCCTGAAACTCACCTACAGAATTCTAGGACTTCCTTAGGAACTGTGTGGAATTCTTATGTTGGAGAGTCTTTTTCAGATGCAAGTCTTCCCCATCATACTTCTGCACATGCATCTGTGTGCATGGATTTAAATTTTGTGCTTGTCTTTCAAGCACTGCCAATACATACCTCCTGCATTCCCGATAATTTTTGCAGTCATTTTTCTTGTTTCATCAGCTTACCTATCCCTAACATTTGCTTCGCATATCTAGATACACACAGCTTTAGTCCTACTCATCTCTGATACTCTACTACAGGGCAGCGGGTCCAGCCTTACGTCCCAGAGAGGGAGGAGCAAAGATTGCTGGTAGTCCACCTGCTTGACTTCAGTGAAGCCCAAAGAGAAGAGGCCTGACTCAAGACTCTAATCCCCATATGAGTCAGAAACCCAGCAAAAAGCACAAGGGAGAGGGCTGCACTCCTCCTCTGCCACCCATTGGGATCCAAGGTGCAGCTGAGAGGAGCTCCATCACCACAGAGAAAGACTACTGGGCCCAGTTTGGGGAACTCTGGGAGGAGGGCTGACATCAGTGATACCAACAGGAGGAGGCTCCCCTACTCTCTTCAGTCCACAGCAACAGCTACCTTCATCCCCTCACCCTTGTACCACATTACCGTCTAGTAATCATCCTCCACCTCCCTGGCTCAGCAAGAGATCTTACTCTGGAAACCTGCAAGGGTCAAAAATATAAAACAAAACCAAAGAACCACATGCCAATAAGACAGAAAATAAGTTCAGTCACAAGGATCCATCCCATTAGGGGAAAAAAAAGAACTCAATATACTTCAAGATTTCAAGGCATTATGGCATCACAAGTAGATGATACCTCAAAAGAAACCAATTTTGAAGATATGGAAGAATGTTTCTTTTTAATGGATAAAGAATTCAAAGTTGTAATCATAAAGAAATTTAAAGAAAAAAATTTCAGAAAAAAGGTTCAAAGAACTACAAGAGGACTCAGCAAGACAAGTCAATGAGCCCCAAATTATAATTAACAATCAGAAGGCAGAATTGAAATTTTACAAAAGAAGCTAACAGATTAAGAATGTGAGAATACATAAAAAAGATCAAAGAGTACCTAAGAAAACTATGGAAACAAAATTGACCAAACGGATGAAAATATAAGTGATCAGGATGATAGAAATATAGAAAAGAGTCAGGTGGAAGACAGAGAGAGAAATTAAATATAAGAAAAGTGAAGAAGAAACACTCCAAAAGCTATCCAACTCTATTAGGAAAGGCAACATAAAAATAATGGATATCCTAAAATGTGAAGAGAGAGACAACGGGGTGGAGAATATATTCAGGAAAACAATTGCTAAAAACTTCTCAATCCACATCGAAGGAAATGAGCATACTCATGGTTATCTAAATACAAAAAGACTGCACCAAGGTATATAACTGTAAAAGTTTCAAAAGTCCAAGACAAAGAATATTAAAGATGACCAAGGGGAAAAATCAAGTAACATATAGCGGTATTCTCATCAGGCTATCATCAGACTTATTAGCAGAAACTCCACAAGTCAGAAGAGACTGAAATTATCAAATCAAAATACACCCAGTTAAAAACTACCAGCTAATAATAATATTATATTCTGCAAAACTCTCAGATATGAGAAAAAAATATTTTCCCTGACAAACAAAAGTTGAAGGTATTTGCTGACATGAGACCTCCCCTGACATGAGAAATGTTAAAGGTGCTACCTATCTAAATAAAAAAGATAAAGTTTACAAAAATTAAATAAGACAATAAACAAAACCAGAAAAAAGGCAAAATGGCAGTAGCAAGTTTTCAAATATCAATAATCAACTGAGTAGAAATGAACTGAATTTGAAAATTAAAAGGCACAGAGTAGCCAGAGGGATTAAAAAATAAAACCCAATTATTTGTTTCTTTCAAGAGATGCTCTTAAAATATTGAGCCATAGACTTAAAGCGAAGATATAGAAAAAGTGCTCCAAACCAATGATGAATCTAAAAACGCAGGCACCATTACACTCATATTAGATAAAATACACTTCTTGTCTAAAAAGGTAACAAGAGATAAAGATACATAATGTGAAAACATAACATTAATATATATGCCTCCAACATAAGAGCATCCAAATATAACACACAAATATTAATAGACCTAAAGTGAGAGATTGACAGAAACGCAAAAATAGTAGGGGACTTTAACATCCCACTCACAGTAAAAGACAAGATTTATCCACAAAGAAAGAAAATAAAAAAGAAACAGTAGCCTTAAATGATGAATTAGATGAGATGAACTTAATAGACAGATATATACAGAGAGAGAGAGAGATACAGCATTTCAACCTAAAACATATACTACACATTTTTTTCAAGTGATAATAGAATATTCTCAAGGACAGAGCATATGTTGGGACACAGAGTCACAATAAATTTACGAAGATTGAAATAATATCTAGCATTTTTTTATTACAATGGCATCAAACTGGAAATCAACCAGAAGAGGAAAGGGAGAACCTGCAAAAAAGGTGGAGAATAAACAATTGTTGTTGAACAACTCTTAGTTCAATTAAGAAATCAAAGGTGAGATTAAAAAATACCTCAAATGATATGAAAATAAAGACAGGACTTATCGGAACCTGTGAGTTGCAGCAAAAGCAATACTAAGAGGAAATTTGTAGCCCTACCTCAGGAAGCAGGAAGAATCACAAATTAAAACTTTTAATCTTCTACTAAAGGAAGTAAAAAGAAAAAAAAATCTAGTTGAAGGAAGAACATAATAGTTAGATCAGAAATAAATGAAGTAAACATCAAAAAGACTTCCAAACTCAATAAAACCAAGATCTGGTTCTTTGAAAGTATAAACAAAATAGGCAAACCACTAGCCAGACTCATGAAAAGGAGGAGAGAGAAAACACAAATAAATGAAATCTTAAATGAAAGAAGAGAATTACGATAGTACAGAAAAACAGACAATCTTAAGAAAATACTATGAACACTGTTATGGCAACAAATTGGAGAAACAAGGGGTTAATTGTACAGTGAAGGAAAAACTGAAATGGTGGTGAACTTAATGTATTATATACAGATGTGCATTTACTATGATGCACATCTAAAACCTATATAATGTTATGATGCAATGCTACTTCAATAACATTAATTTAAATGTTAAAAATATTTTATTCATTTTTAAGAAAAGGTGAGGGCAGGCGTGAAGGCAAGTAGGCAGGCAAGGAGGAAGAGAGAGGAGGAAGGAGTATTTATTTTATTTAGTTGTTCATCTTGGTTGTTGCCTCTGGCCCCTGGTCTCAAATCAGGGCGTTGGGATGTATGTGGACTGTGTTCTTGTCCAGAGGCAACAGACCAAATCGCTATTCCACCAGGGTATGCCTAAAATTAATTCAAAATAAAAAAACCCACAATGACGGGGACCAGTAAAGGGCCAGTGGGTATTAATAACTGAAGTTAGTCACAAGGTGGCAGCAGGGAGATAGAAAACTGTGCAAAACACAGAACATCCATTATTCCATGGTTTTCCTAAGAGTATACACAGCATGTAATGTCAGGCAGAGGTCAAGTTCAGTGCCCGGGAAAACTCACAAGCCCTCTGGGCTCTAAACTGGTTTGGAGTTTATGAAGTCTGTGATGAGAATTAAGACAGTGATATCTGCCCCACGGGGATACTGGACTTGGAATGGTGTTTCATGGGGTGAGGTGCAGGGCTGTGTGTGATACTTTCTACTTGGCCCTGAGTCTATACTCAGAGAGCACTTACACTGGTCAGGGAAGGCTTGAAACATGTGAGGGGCTGAGGTGAGAATCTTGTTCAAGGAGCAGTTTTCTGATGCTTTGAGGGACTGAAGGTGGGTCCATTTTGGAGCAAGAGGCTGCTTTTCTGTTGACAGAGATAATTATACCGTTCTTGTGCACATCCACATAAATGTCCTTTCTTTTGGCTCCATGAACTAGTTGTCATGTTATAGTCTTTGAGAGCAAGTGCCCCTACATTGTACACCAGTACTTCCATGACCCCAGAGGACTCCAACTACTACCTTTGAAAAAGAATGGAGACCAGCAATTCCACAAAGAGCAGGGACACACATCTTCATAATTTGTAGGAGAAGCTGATCTATCTTGGCATCACACTGCCCTGTTGGAGACCCTGAGTCCGTAGGGAGAGACCAGTGATTTAAAAAATTGTCCCTGGAGCTAAAAAGCTTGTCCCTACAACAAGTGCCCCTGCGCCTGGAGCCTGACTTTTATTCATTGTGCCAAAAACCTCACTCTGTATGGGATGAAAAGAGGGATAGCCTTTTTGTGAACAGAGATATTGCTTCTACACAGTTATGGCACTGGAGGCTGATATAGCAGGAATATCCAGGTTAGATGCCTGCCCTCTGCACCATTAGAGCTGGTCTGTTTCTGCTCACAGCTGCCATAATCCAGGCTACTGGAGACAGACATCCAGGTCATCAACAGATGGCTGAGTGATTCCTGACAAAGAGCATTTCATTCTACAACTCTCAGAAAAGATATTTGGAAGAGCTCCACTGAAATGGCAGTTTCTGCCCACCTGGGGCCACTGCTAAACAGCCTCACTATCTGCTTAAGTACTTCCTAGAGTTTCCCACCCCAGGCCCCAGGGCTTTTTTGTCACCAGCTGCTAGAACTGATCCTTCTCTGGAGGACTGAGGAATTTTCACAGGGGGAGTATGCTTTGGTACAATCAGTTAACAGCTCTCTACTGACGCCTCTGTTGGAACTGTGACCTGCTTGTGGACTGGGCCCACAACTCTTTTGTCTCTCTCCTTGTGCCTTATTGTTCATGCCTGTGACTCTGGAGGAAACCTCTGCATTTCCTACCCCAACTGCAACCTGGTAGGCTGGGCTTTCAGGCGTCAACACAAGGTTGGCTCTAGAAACTAAAGGAATCACAGTATACCAGACAAGCACCCCAAGTCATACTGTGTAACTTGATACCTTAACACAAGCCCTGTGAATCAGGGAAGCCTATGACATAAGAAAGAACAAAAAATGTCAAAAGAAAAAAACAACAACAAAGAGACAGAAATATACATGAAATGATAGACCAAAATAAAACAAAAAGTGAAAATCTGAATGAAGCACAATTAAGTAAGCTGTATGATAAAGAATTTAAAGTCATAGGTTTTGTTTTTTTTAAAGAAAAGGTGCAAGCAGGAATGAAGGTGAGTAAGCAGGCAAGCAAGAAAAGAGAGGGAGAAGTATTTGCATTTATTTTTATTTAGTTGCTCATCTTCACTGTGGCCCCAAGCCCTGGTCACAAACCTGGGTTTTGGGCAGTGCTCCAGCTCTACTAATTTTTTAAAATAATATGGTAATGGTACAATTGGTCAGGGACCATCAATTAAACTTTTATAGGCAAGAACTTTTTGACTTGAGAGTGGTCTCCTAAGATACACAATTGGATGCACTGGTAAAGATACTAGTGCAAACTCAATGAGATGGTGCAAAGTTATTGGTAGGGTGGCTCTCAGATGTGTTGAAATCATCACTAGTTCTAAGTGACATTAAAATGTCAGAATTGTTGTTATGATTAAGGAAAGGATTGAAGTCCTCAGGGATATGGGCAGCTGGAATAGAAATACTGTGTATGAACAAAAGTCCCTCCTGATGATTACATCCAATGCAAAAGATCAAAGGACAGACAATTTATCAAGGTCACAAAGAATACACTGCTGAAGAAAGTAATTTAATCATGAGTCTTCTCCTTAGATCATAGATGGCTATAAGAGATTCAGTTAAATATCTTGCCTTGTTGATTACATGGGAATATAAGAATCTGAAACAACAGACACAAGGTGGCAATTCTTAACCACCAGAAGTAAAAGGTTCACATTATCATAATGATATTAAAGATCACAAAGGCAAGTTTAACCCGTAGAGATTTTTAGAGATATGAACATGATGTCCTTGCAGGAAAATGGATGGGTAGCTGACAAGAATATTACTTGTTCCAGCAGAAACAGAGTCAAAATATTAGGACCTTCAATCTGACCCTCCAGATTGTCATTAAAGTAAGAAAAAGATAACATATTTGACAGTTTGATCACAGATTTACAACTTTTAAATATTTAAATACACAGTATATACAAATTTAAATTTATTAAAGTTTATCATTAAAAGAAAATATCAACCCATTGACTAAAAAGATTATACACCTGTAACAACACAGCAATTACACATAGTAATGAGTCTATTAATTCTTCCCCAAAGGGATGTGTGGACATTTACTCTGATACCTACTCACTGAGGATAGAGGGATACTCAGATATTTTAAGGACTGTTAGATATAGAATTTCAGTTGACATTGATACCTGGAGATCTACAGTGTCATCATGGTCCCAGGGTGTATAGGTTATCTTAGCCAATGTGGGTACATAGCATCTCAAGATTCACCCAGTGATAATCTACCAGTCCTCAAATGTCAAGTTGGATATGCGTGTGTGAGTATAAGTTCAAGTGGAAGCCTCTGGAACTGTTCCTGTACCCTGGTCAAGTGAATAAATAAAACACTATCACATCCCTGGGAAATAGAGAAAAATATTACAACCTTATGAATTTCAAGTATGTAGGAGTGATAGACCTTAACATACTTTTTACTCAATTCATCAGGCTGTTCACTACTAAACCAGATGGATCCTGGAGCATGATTGTAGACTACTGAAAACTCAATGAAGTCTAGACTGGATAACTTGCCAACTTGCTGGATGTGTTATTATTGCTAAAGCAGAAGCATATGGCCTTGAGTAAATGGCATGCAGCCACTAATGTGGTTAAAAAAACCAAAACCAATCTTTTATGTTCCAGTCAGAAAAAAAGAATCAGAAACAGATTGCATTAACATAGAAAGGACAATAAATTTATTGGAGGGTGCACTTGTGAAAACAGGATGAAGCAAAAGAAGTTTTCAGGTCATAGTGAATTAACAAAGTCTCTGCTAACTCAACAGGGAGAGATGAAACAAAGGTTACTTATTAACTTAGTCTTTTGCTGTATAGAAAGAGATGCTGTAGTGCAAGAATCCCTGTCACCTGGATCATGTGATTCAGCATGATGTTTGAGGTGCCAGCAAGGGGAAAAGATGCAGTGTGGATCTTATGGTAAGCCCCCGTGGAGAACCACAGACAGGGCCCTGGGATCCCAAGTAAGGATTCTACAATCAGCAACAGAAGATTCCTTGCCTTCTAAAAAACAACTCCTAGTGTGTTACTGGACCCTGGTACAAATGAAAGACTGGACCATGGTACAAGTGACCATGTAGCAGAAATTTTTGAAATAAACTGAGTCCTTAGTGTTAGACTCACCAAGTCATAAGGTCAGAAAGGCTTAGTAGCAATCTGTCATAAACTGAAAATGGTATATCTGGAATTGAGCCTAAGCAAGACTAGAGGACATGAGTTTGCATCATGAGCAGGTGGCACAGAACTCCATTTCACCCATGATACTTCATCAAGCCTCGTCCTCACCTCACATATATAATCACATGGGCAGTCCTGTATCAAGAGCTAAAAATAGAGGCAAAATCCTGAGCTTGGTTTATGGACGTTTTGGGTAAGTATTGTGAAAACTGATGAAAAGTGCTTAAAACGTTCACTTCCAGGAGTGTCCTAAGAAGGAGAGAAAGTAAAATCTGACCAATGAGCAGGATTCAGAAAGTGAACGTGACCATCTACCTTGCGTGAAAAGAGAAATGACCTGAAGTTAGAGTATATTGACACATGGCTCTGGTGAAGGGTCTGGTTAGTTGGTCAGCCCTGAAAGAAAAGGATTAAAAGATGGGTGACCTGGAATTCTAGGGTCTGAGTAATGTTGACAGATTGAGGGGAATGTACACACAATGTAAAAATCTTAGAATCAAAGGTTAACATCAACTGAAGAGCATCCACCACAACAGACACTAAACAGCCAAGTAGACAAAAGACATCAGCTAACTTTTTTTATTAACCATCCCATTGCTCATACAAGGGGCACATGAATGAAGAGACCATGGTTGTGGGCATGGGGGCTATTAATGGCCTCCTCTCTATTAATACGGATGTAAGTACTGTCACCTCTGAATAACCTGTCAGTAAACAACTCAATGTCAGCTCCACAATATGGCACCTTTCTTGAAAACTGACAGGTTATTTGTTGGCAAATTCACTACATTGATCCCCTTCCATCCAGAAAGAGTCAGTAATTCACTCTCATATGGAAAAAAGAGACATATTTTAGGAGTGAGTTTAAATTTCCTACTCACAATGCTTCAGCCTGCACTACTGTCCTTGAGCTTAACAATACGTTTAATCAAGCAGTGTGAGATCCCATACATCACAGCATCTGAGGAAGATGAGGTAGCAGTACAGGGTGCGCAGTGTGACTTCATACACAAGCATTTATTTAATAATGGAAAACACGGGAGTGCTTGAATCATCTAAGGAGTATAAACTGAGAAGAGGAGTCATAACTGACCCTGCAATTAAAGTTTGGTTAGAACAACTGTATTTGGAAAATGAAAGGAGAAATATCGGTCTGAGAAGTAGAATTATATCCAGATGTGTGGAAATGAAACAATATAAAATTTTCAGAGGGAAGAAGTGGTCAATTCAGCTGAAAAAGGCAAAGCCAAACTGGGTTCTAAAAAGTTTCAATTTGATTTAACAGCGTGGAGGACAATAAGGACATTGGTAAGTATAGTTTCCATAATGTGCTGGGGTTAAAACATATTTTGGTGTGTGCTGAATGTGATTAAGAGATAAGAAAATGGAAATAGTGTAACAGATTCAATAGTTACAGAGTATTGAACATTTATTATTGATAATACTTAGCATAGAAGAAAATGTTCTTAATTACATAAAAATAATTATGATCACAATTTCCATTTATTAGAACAGTTGAGATCTTGGCAATTAATAAGACTAGATATAAAAGGTAATAATGTTTTTTCCTACTACGTGACATAAAGGAAGTCACCAATAAGTTTTCAGAACTAATAAGGAAATTAAGCAGCCCAGGAAGATGTATCATTACACAAATAGCAAGTCCTGTTCTATATACTTGTAACAGCTAAAATCCATAAATTATCTTTATATAGCATATAAGAAACATTCAACAACTATAAGAAGACAAGCATAAAACATTACTTAAGTCTGTAAAAGAAGAACGTATATAAAATGAGGAATACAACATATCTCTTGAGATGAATCACTATTTCAGATAAATCTATAAATTTGAGAACACCCTAATGACTAAAAATAACTCAAAAATAAATCTAACAATACTATTTTTGTCATAAAACATAGATAAGATGATAAGGCAATCTGGAAAAAGTTAAATAATATTGATAAATTTACAAGTTGCCAAGGCTCTATTAACCTTTTTTAGAGGAAACATATAGATAAGAATGAAGGCGAGCAGAGGCAGGCAGGGAGACTAGGAAGAGGCATTTTTTTAAAATTTTATTTAGTTGTTCACCTTGGTTGATCCAGCCAGTCCCAGGACGTTAACCTTGGTTCTTGGGACATACGTGGAGAGTGCCCAACCACTACTCTACCAGGGCATGCCAGCTCTGGTAATTAAAAAAATAATATGGTAATGGTACAATAATAGAAAATTGGGTCAGTGGAAGAGAAGAGAAACATTGAAAGTAGACCCATCATATGCATAAATTTGTATTTGGGAAACATGGCATTTTAATTCAGTGAGGGAAGTTAGAATATCATATTATAATGCTTCATTTTAATGGCAAATATGTTATCTGTCTAGGGAAAATTTTATGCTTAACTCTCATATAATTCACAAAAAGTAAATCCAAGATGAATTTAATGCCCAAATGTGAAATCAAAGCTATAAATAAACATTTTAGAAAATAAATGATACTAATTTTATTACTTAGTGATGGAGAAATATTTCTTAAAGAATATAAAAATAACCAGGAAGGTATTTGAAGAAATGACACCAATGTCAAAGGAAACAAAAACAAGATGGGACTCCATCAAAATAAAAAGCTTCTGTATAGTGAAAGAACTCACCACTGAAACAAAAGGACAGCCTACTGATTGGGAAAAAGATATTTGCACATCATACATTTTTAAAGGGTTAACCTCCAAAGTACTTAAAAAGCCTATATACCTCGACAACAAAAGAGCAAAAAACTTCCCCAAAAATGAACACAAGATTTAAATAAACACTTCTTCAGAGAGATACACAGATTGCCTACATAGACATGAAAAAATGTTCCACATATTTGTCATCAGAGAAAAGCACATCTAAGATATAGTGAGATCACTTTATACCTGAGGAAAGGACATAAATTTAAAAAAAGTCTGGAAGCAAAGAGGGTTGGCAATTTGTGAAACAGTATTACATTGTGGTTTATTTTACAGTTCCCTAATGATTAATGAAGAACACTGTCTCTTCATATGTTAATTTTCTATGTTATTTTGTTAGAATTTAATATTGAATTCAGAGTGCCACTGGATTCTGACCTTCGTTTGTAACATGAACCTTGTGACTGGCAGAAACAATCAGTCCCAGTAAATTGGCCACCATGATGGACTTAGAAATAACTAGCTTGGAGTCTAATACTCTGCCCACATTCATATACAGGTTGCTTGGAATGATGTTAAAATTAAGGTAATTGTATTCCTCAAATCCAAAATTAGAAATCTGATTAGATAGTCATATTTCTTCTCCTGATAATCATACCTGTCCATCCTTCCATGACTGAGACGCCAGGCCTTTCTCTTTTCCCTCACTCACTATCCATACATACTGAACTTTCATTATCTAGCTACCCTATCTGGTCTGCTCTATGTTTTCATTGTCTGAATATAAAATCTGATAAGATAGTCATATTTCTTCTCCTGATAATCATACTTCTCCATTCTTCCATGACTGAAACACCACCAGTGCTTTTGACCCAAGGCTGAAAGTATCCACTCCCATTTTTAAAAACACTTCTCTCCTGTTTCACTCTTAAGAAACTGACAGCTTTGTAAAACAAATTCATTTTAACAGTAGGGCAGAGCTTTATTTTGTGTCACAGAAAGATTTCCAAGACAGAAGTTTTTATAAGGAAAATAAAGATAAACTGCATAAACATTAGTTATTGTCCTGTGCAGACTGAACATAAAAATTTCTCAACCATACATGTCTAACTATTAATGCTGAAGGAAATACTTTGGTTTGATAGTGGTAATAAGGTGACGGGAAATTCTTAGATTGTATTAGCTGACTTTTGTATTAGAAAATTGTAGCACTATAGTGCTAATTCCCTGCAGTCAAAGACCAGCAGGAACACATCTGTTATTAAAATGTTGAGTTTATTTTTTACTGTAGTAAGGGAGAATAAGACGATGGAACCATGGAACATCTCAGTAAATGGATAATAAAAAGGACCTAATGATTTGGAATTTGGGTGTTTTCAGAGAGTATCTAAGTGAACAGTTTTTGCTCTGGATTGAATGCTATAAGGGAACGGGAAGTTTTCTATAATTGGGTAGCTCAATAATTTTAAAAAATTCGTACTGAAGTAACATTGGTTTAAAGCATTATATAGGTTTCATCTGTACAGTATTATAATTCAGTATCTGTATATACTTCATTATGATCTCCACCAAAATCTGAGTTTATTTTTTTTTTGCTTATTTGTTTATCTTCTACACTGTAGGGAAATTGTGTCATCACTCATATTATCCACTATGGTGGAATATTTGATGCTTTTTGTAATTTGTATGATATTGATGTTTTTGTCTGTATTCAATATGACTATTGAGTGCTATTTTTCATTATGCTCACAAGGTGGCCTTGTCTGCTATTAATGTTATAAAAAATTGCTTAATGGGAGAACACCGAGGTCTAGCTGTGAGTGCCAGGTCAGTTCCTAACAACATCAAGACATAGTTCATATTATTCATTCCAATCCTTAAGTCAGGGCTGCTTTGCCTTTTCTCAGTCTCATATGTCTTTGGTCAAAGATCAATAACATCATGCTGCAAGGTATTAATCCATAATATCCATATCTTTACTGTTGTCATCAGGAAGTTGCTTAGAAATAATGTGTATAGTTGGCTGAGATCCTCTTTCTTCCTCCTTTTGTTATAGATGGGTTGTTGAACAATCTGATGTGACAATGAGGCAGGAGAAGATACATTAAGCAAATATAACACAAGCAATTATCAGGAAGAAAATGAATGTTATTACTTGAATAATATCTTAAATTTGGGGGCCTAGCTTCTCAGTCAATGAAAATAGCATGATCTGTTTTATTATTATAATTTTTTTCTAGTACAGCAAATATTACTTTTGCAAAATACAAAGCAGGGTCAGTCTTCTCACTAATAGAATCTAGATAGCTTTAGGAAGCTAGGTAACTTTTTAAAATCTTATTCACAAACAGTTCTACTTGTCATGTGATATGCAGATATAGCAAGAAGTGCTTGCTAGAGCATACATTTCCTCTTAGGTCATTGCAAGAAAATCAAGGGCTATGTGACTGCCCATAATAATTCTGGCTAATGAATTTAGACTAGCGTATTGGCCTTTCGAAGTGCAAATTGCATTATATATGACTAATGCTAGATTCAGAGAAAAGTTTTGGATTCTCTCTTCTAGTTGTATTATTCCTAAGTTAGAAATCACAGTCACATGCTATGCATGTAGAGGGAATAAAATAACGCTTTTGCGACTTTCCCGAAGTAGCAGGTATATGCCTCATTTTAGAGATTCTTGGCTAATTTTTGGATGGGTAGAAATGGTCCATTGAAGGAGTGGTAGTTTTAAATATCTGGAATCTCTCATAATTACCCTGAATACACAAGTTAAGTTAGTATGTGGCAGGCATAAGCCTAATGACTATATAAGTAGTCATACCTGGTGCTCCCTGGTGGAGTAGCAGTTAGGTTCACCGCCTCTGGCTGAGCACAGTTCACGTACATCCCAAGGACCTGGGTTTGCATTCTGAGACCAAGGGGCGCAAGTAAGATGTACAAGTAAAGTTTTAAAAATAAATAAAATGCTTCCTCCTCTTCTCTCTTTCAACCTACCTGCCTACTTGCCTTCCTCCTGCCTGCACCTTTCCTTAAAAAAAAGAAAGAAAAAAGAAGTCATAGCCTAATGGGACTATCTTGTGAATATATGGTTTATTTATCACAAAAGAGTGAGTCAAATTTGTGTCTCTTGAACTGGACAAATTTCTCACGTGAAATTAAGCAATTTCTACAAAGTGGTGTTAAGTATTTCTGAAGAGAAAAACCTGAGTATCACTGCTAAGATATTGTAACTATGAATACTACTTTTAAATATATAGGTTTTGATGATATGATTATAATATCCTTGATAGCACCATTTGTGTGATATGAAGTCAAGGTCCATTTTTTATAAGATTGAATGTTGGGACCTGTGAAAAGGAATCTACCTTCTGAAATAATTAAAGTGATGCTGTTACTTTTCAGCAGGGGAATGAGGGACATGTAAGATCGAGCAATCAGTTAAACTCAGAATAATAGCTATGGTCTGGAAAAAAAATACAAGTGTCTTGTTCTTCTTTAAGTGTCATAAGGAGGCCAGGGGATAAAAATAATATGTTGAAGATAAGAGAGATCACATTAGTGTTCTAGAGATCACATTAATGTTCAGTGTGTAATAGTAGGGAAGATTAGTAGCAAAACAGACAAAATGAATGTTGAGGAATCAGAAAATTAATCTTGTTTTCCCTATTGATCAGAAACTATCAACTTCTAAAGATGTCAGTTTGTTCTACAATTTCGTGTGAAAGCACTCTACTTCCGAAGTCAGCAGCCTCTGGAAGACTCTTAAAAATCCTAAGAGTTGCATGCCCTGGTGGCCTAATGGATAAGGCCACTGGACATAGTACATATACATTCCAGGGACCCAGGTTTGAGACCCAGGGTCAGAGGGAACAATCAAGGTGAATGACTAAATAAATAAATAAATAATTTCTTCCTCCTCTCTTCCTGCTTTCCTACCTAGTCGCCTTCATTCCTATTTGCACTTTCACCTTTCTTTAAAAAAAATAAAAGAAGTATAAAGGTGCAAGATGGCGTCCATGGAAAACGTGCACTGAAACACCCCAGAGGAAAAACAAAACAAAACAGTTTTTCGGAGCCAACACAGAAAAAGGGATTTTCCTGCTTCAGTATTGGCCAGAACAACTTTGAGAACAGAAGAAGACTAGCAGCTGTCTCTACAGGTGGGCGAGGGCGCGGGGATTTAACAAAGACTACAGCTGCAAAGTGGAGCCCTCAGAAAGGAGAGGTTTGTGGTACACACGTGATCTGCCTTCCTCTGTGAATGGAGCCAGGCAGGTCGCATGGACTTCTAAAGAGTGCAAAACAGTCACGGTGACCTCCAGCACACACCTGGTTTGAAATAGTAGTGATCCCAATGCTGCTACCCTCTTCTCCCAGCAGAAAGAGCACAAGCAGCCTCCCTAATCTCCAGCAGCATGAACTCAGACAGAGCAGGGAGCCAGAAGCTGAGTCAAACTGAGCAACTCTTGACTAACAAAGGGGAACCGAGGAAATGGGAGTCCAGTGTAGGTAAAAGTACGCGACCTTTGTCTTCCTTGCCTGCACTATCATATTCAAGAATATACAGAGCTGCTGCCCTAACCCACCAGCACATGCCCGGGTTTGGAAGTGGCAGTAATCCTGTTGCTGCCTCCCTCTTCTCCTGCAGAAAGAGCACAGGTAATCTCCCTAACCTCTGGTGGCATGAATTCAGACAGAGCAGGGAGCTCCAAACTTGAGTCAAACTATGCAGGGGAAGTACCAGGGTGAAAGTTGCCAAAGAATTCTTAACTAGAAGAAGCCCAGAAGGAGAAAAATGGAGACAGAAAGAACAGTAGCAGACAGGTGCTGCGCACCCCCCACTACACACCTGGGGGCTTAGACCCTGGGAATCGGGATCCAGTGGCTAAGACCCAGGAAGAGCAGCCTGTGGAAAAGACTTGACCCTGATGGTTTGGTGAATACAAGGGACATAAGCACAGACAGCAGACTCAAGTCACATAGCCCCAGCCAGCAGACAACTAACAAAACAAGTCTACCTCCCCCCACCATTAGGCTGCAAAACTATATACTCACAGATGACCACTATGCCCCCAACCCCCCACCCAGCAGCCATCATCACTCCCTGACACAGCAAGACACACTACTGAAGCCTGTAAGGATCAACAATACAAAATCAAACAAAAATAGAGTGCCCCCTAGCAGAAATTTAAAAAACAGACTAGCAGATCAACAAGATCCCAAATCATGGGGGAAAAAAACACAACACACCCTGAAACCTCAGGAAATGGCATCACAACAAAATGACAGCTCATCAGAAATTAATTTTGAAGACATGGAAGAATGATTTTTTTCCTAACAGATAAACAATTCAAGTCTGTAATCATAAAGAAATTCAGAGATTTAAAAGAAAATTCAGATAAGCAAAACAAAGAGCTTAAACAAATAATTAAGCACCAACAGGTAGAGATTGAAGCTCTATGGAAAAAACTAACAGTAATACAGGATTTAAAGGAGATAATTCATGAAACTAAGAAAAATACAGAAAGCTATGGAACCAGAATAATCCAAATGGAGGAAAGGATTAGTGATATAAAGGATAGTAATGCAGAAAGAGGCCAAAAAGAAGAAAGCGAAATTAAAAGCAAAAAAAAAAAAAAATGGAGAAACACTCAGAGAACTACCTGACACCATCAAGAAAGGCAACATTAGAATACTGGGTATCCCAGAAGGCGAAGAGAAAAAGAAAGGAACAGAGAACATCTTCAAGGCAATATGGCTGAAAACTTCCCAAATTTAGAGCAAGTAACGAACAGGTCAATGAAGCAAACAGAGCACCCAATTATATAAATCCTAAAAAAACTACACCAAGACGCACAACCGTGAAGCTATCAAAAATCCAAGACAAAGAATTCTAAAGGTAGCCAGGGGAAAAAAAGCAGATAACATATAGAGGCACTCTATCAGATTAACCTCAGACTTCTCAACAGAAAGTCTACAGGCTAGAAGAGAATGGAATGATGTCTTCAAAATACTTCAAGACAAAAAACGCCAGCCAAGAATACTATATCCTGCAGAACTCTTTCAAATTTGAGGGAGAGATTAAGATTTTTCCCAAAAAATAAAAGCTAAGAGAGTTTGCAACCATGAGACCTCCCTACAAGAATTGTTAAAAGAGGCCCTACTAGCTAAAACAAAGGGGAAAACTTCACAAAAATATGACAAAGTAACAAATAGATCAACACAACCAGAAAACAAAAATCAAAATGGCCAGGAGCAAGTTCTCAAATGTCAATAATTACTATAAATGTAAATGAATTGAACTCGCCAATCAAAAAGCACAGAGTTGCTAAATGGATTAAGAAACATAACCCAACTCTATGTTGTCTACAGGAAACTCATCTTAGATCGAGAGACAAGCAGAAGCTTAAAGTGATGGATGAAAAGGCTACAAGCTAATGAAGAATCCAAAAGAGCAGAAACAGCTATACTTATATCAGATAAGGTAATCTTTCAACCAAAGAAAATAAAAAAGATAAAGATGGACATTATATAATGATAAAGGAATCAATACATCAAAAAGACTTAACACTTAGCATTTAAGCACCCAATAAAGGAGCACCCAAATATACTAAGCAAATACTAACACATCTAAATCGAGTATTGACAGCAACACAGTAATAGTAGGGGACTTCAATACTCCTCTTTCAGTGAAAGACAGATCATCCAGACAGAGAATCAACAAAGAAATAAGACCTTTAAATGACAAAATAGAAGATCTGGACTTAATAGACATATATAGAGTACTTCTCCCCGAAACTCTAGACTACACATTCTTCTCAAGTGCTCATGGAACATTCTCAAGGATAGACTATTTGTTGGGTCTCAGTAAATTTTCAAAGATTGAAATCATATCTAGCATCTTTTCAGATCCCAATGACATCAAACTAGAGACCAACCAAAAGGAGAAAGAGAGAAAATCCGCAAGAGTAGAGATTAAACAACATATTGTTGAGCAACCAATGGGTGAAGGAAGAAATTTTAAAAATCTGTGGAATCAAATGAACATGAAGAAACTACATTTCAGAATCTATGGGATGCAGCAAAAGCAGTAACAAGACAGAAATGTATAGCGATACAATTCTACCTCAGAAAACAACAAAAAAATCACAAATAAAAAACCTAAGCCATCACCTAAAGGAGGTAGAAAAAGCAGAAAAACAGACACCTAAATCCAACAGAAAGAAGGAAATAATAAAGATTAGATCAGTAATCAATGAAATACAAATCAGAAAGACTATTCAAAAATCAATGAATCTAAAAGTTGTTTTTTGAAAGAATAGACAAGAGACAGACCACTAGCCAGACTCACAAAAAAGAGGAGACAGAAAACACAAATAAACAGAATCAAAAATGAGAAAGGAATAATCACAACAGATACAACAGAAATACAGAGGACTACAAGAGAATACTATGTACAACTATATGGCAACAAACAGAATAACCTAGAAGAAATGGACACATTTCTGGACAGGTACAATATCCCAAAACTAAACAGAGAAGAGCTAGAAACAATGAACAGATAAATTGCAAGCAAATAAATTGAAACAGTGATCAAAAACCTTCCCAAAAACAAAAGCCCTGGACCAGGTGGTTTCACCAGTGAATTCTGCAAAGCATTCAATGAAGAAATAATTCTAATCCTTCTTAAATTGTTCCAAAAATAGAAGATGGAAAACTTTCACTTTTTATGATGCCAATATTATGTTGATTCCAAAACCAGATAAAGACTGCACTGAAAAAGAAAACTATAGACTAATATCCTTAATGAATACTGATGCAAAATTCTCAGCAAAATACTAGCAAATAGAATTCAACAACATATACAAAGGATTATACACCATGATCAAGTGGGATTTATTGCAGGGATGGTTTAACATATGTAAATCAACAAATGTGATACACTATATCAATAAAAAGGACAAAAGTCACATGATCATCTCAATAGATGCAGAAAAAGCATTTGATAAGATTCAACACCCTTTTATGTTAAAATCCCTCCATAAATAGGTAAAAGGGTATATATGACAAGCCCACAGCCAACATTGTACTCAGCAGAGAAAAATTGAAAACTTTCCCCCTAAGATCAGGGACAAGACAAGAATGTCTACTCTTACCATTGCTATTCAATATAGTGCTGGAGATCCTGGTCAATGCAATTAGACTAGAAAAAGTATCCAAATAGGGAAAGAAGAAGTGAAACTATCACTTTTTGCAGATGACATAATATACATAAAGAACTTGAAAGAATCAAGTAAAAAGCTACTAGAAATAATAAACACACTAAAGTGACAGGCTACAAAATTAATATTAAAAAATCTGTTGCATTTCTGTATGCCAACAATGAAAATACAGAAAGAAAACTGAAAACAACACTTTAAAATTGCACCAAAAAATGAAATGCCTTGGAACAAACCTAACCAAAGAGATGAAGGACCCATACTATGAGAACTATAGGACATTGCTAAAAGAAGATGACACAAAGAAATGGATATTCCATGCTCATAGATCAGAAGAATCAACATACTCAAAATGGCCATACTGCCTAAGGCAATATGTAGATTTAATGCTATCCCCATCGAAATTCCAAAGACATTCTTCACAGAGATAGAACACAAAATACTGAAATTTACTTGGAACAACAAACAACCCAGGAAAGCATAAACAATCCTGAAGAAAAAACCCTACAACGGAGGTGTCATGCTCCCTGACTTCAAACTCTACTACAAAGCAATAATAATTAAAACAGCATGGCACTGTTAAAAAAACAGAAAGATCAATGGTACAGAATTAAAAGTCCAGAAATAAATCCACATATATATGGACACCTAATATTTGACAAAGGAGCCAAAGACTTACAATGGGGCAAGGACAGCCTTCTTTAATAAATGGTGCTGGGAGAACTGGACAGTCACATGCAAAAAGTTGAAACTAGACCATTACCTAACACCATACTCAAAAAATAACTCAAAATGGATTAAAGACCTAGAGAGAAGACCATAAACCATCAAACACATAGAAGAGAATGGAGGCAAAACATTATTAGACATAGATTGAAGAGATATCTTTGGCAACTCAACTCCCATTGCAAGGCAAATAAAATCCAAAATAAACAAGTGGGATTACATAAAACTAAAAAATTTCTACTCAGCAAAAGAAACTTGTATAAAACCAAAAAGTCATCCAACTGAATGGAAAAGGATATTTGCCTCTCAAACCTCGGGTAAGGGATTAATATCTAAGATATATAAAGATCTCAAAAAATTGAACAACAAAAATACAAGAAATCCAATAAAAAATGGGTAGATGACCTTAACAGACACCTCTCCAAGGAAGACATACAAGTGGCCAACAGGTTCATGAAAAGATGCTCTACTTTTCTTGTCATCAGGTGAATACAAGTCAAAACAACGATGAGATATCACCTCATGCCAATAAGAATGGCTATTATAAAAAAAAGGAAATAATAAGTGCTGGAGAGGATGTGGGGAAAAGGGAACTCTAATTCACTGTTGGTGGGAATGTAAAGTGGTACAATCATTCTGGAAAGCAGTATGGAGAGTCCTCGAAGTATTGAGAACAGAAACTCCATATGATCCAGTCATTCCTCTACTGGGTATTTACCCTAAAGACACAAAAACATTTATCTGAAGAGATATATGCACCTCCATGTTCATTGCAGCACAATTCACAATAGCTAAAAGCTGAAAACTACCTAAATGCCCAACAACAGAGCAGTGGATAAAGATGTGGTACATATACTCAATGGAATACTATGCAGCAATCAAAAAGGAAACAATCCTGCCATTTTCAACAACATGGATGACTTGGAGAGAATTATGCTTAGCAAGATAAGCCAGAAGGAGGACAGACATCGTATGACAGCACTCATATGATGTATAAATAGAAAAGAAATGAAAGTTATAAATTAAACAACAGTAAAAGTGGGAGAAGAGAGAGAGAACACTACTCCAAACAACTATGGCATCTTAGAAATGAGAGACAAAAAGGCAAATCAGAGGATATCGAAGTGATGAAGGAAGGGTGGGGGAAATGCGATGAAGAAAATTAACTATAAATGAAGGGAGAAAAAAGGGAGAGAATATTAGTAAATCTACTATGCTATTTGTAAATGGAAAAATACTACTATGTATACCTCAAAACAAGTCATTGTCAAAATGCAATATCACTTCAATAATAATAAAAAGTAAATTAAAATAATAAAATAAATATTAAAAAGGATTTTCCAAAAAAATAAAATAAATTAAAAGAATCCTAAAAGCTTCCAGTGAAATGAATATTCTTTTGTTGGAAGTAAGTTATGTGTGTGTGTGTGTGTGTGTGTGTATATATATATATATATATATATATATACCACATATACCATTACCTAACACCATACACAAAAATTAACTCAAAATGGATTAAAGCCCTAGACATAAGACCATATGTATATACATATATATATACACACACTCACAGAGATGCATCATTAGATGATTTCCTCATTGTGTGAACATCATAGAGTATATAATTTCACAAATCTACATAGTATATAGCCTACTACACACCTAGACTATATGGTATAGTCTACTGGAACCACTGTCATACATGAGGTATGGAACTGACCAAAATGTCATTAAGTGACACATGACTGTAATATGTGAAAAGGTGCTAAGTGTTATGAGAAAAGTAAATAACAGAATGAGGCTATGGAGTAACAGTGATGGGAGCTGTAATTCAAATTAGGGTAGTAAGAGAAGGCTCCTGACAAGGTGCCATTGGAGCAAAGATGTGAAAGAAGTGAGAGTAGGACAAAAAACATGAGATTCCACCTGCATGGCTCTGATAGCAGCAGGGCCCCTAATCACCGTTCATTTCTGCTCACCAGACCTCTACCGAGGGTCTGCTCCCACCCTGTACCTTTTGTATATAGGATTTAATTTAATACCCCATAAAAACAACCCTTAAGGAAGTTTTATCACACTTTTCCACAGAGGAAAGTTGAAATGATTCAAAAAGATGAAATTATTTACCTAACCGTGTCATGTTGGGATTCCAACCTGGTTCTTTCATGTCCAAGTTAGCCAAACATAATCAGAAGCACTCAGGTCAGATTGTCTGGTGGATTTGAATAACTTATTTAACTTTCTAAACCTCAATTTCCCCACCTGAAAAGTGAGGTTAGTATAATCTATATCCTAGTAGATATTAAGATTAGTAGAAAATACCTGTCTCCAAACATTTTTTTTTTATTTTATTGAAGGAACATTGGCAATGTGTGATTTTAAATTGAGAACATGCATTCAAGTATCAATGAATTGGAGTTTTACTATTATTTCAGTTGTTAACAGTACCAAATAAGTTCTTTTACACACTGAAACTCAAAGGCAGTTTTGCTACGATAACTCAGGATCAAATTTCTAGGACTGCAGGTCAGGCAGAGGTTAGGTGGGTATTTTAGAAATATACATTAAATCTGTTGGTGATTAACTGGGAAGTATAATATATGTTTCATGTATTATTCAATTACATTGGTCTGTAATAGAGTGGAATCTGGAATTTGGTATAAAATTGCCAGTGCAGTTGGCAGCTTGTTATTAGTTCATAAGGAGATAACTTGTGGGACCTAGAAAAGCTTGAGCTTATTGTCATCAAGGCTAATTTTGTGTCTTATAAGTTCAGAGTTTATCAGATTTTTATAACTATAATTTTGGAATCTATTTTTTAAGTAGATGGTAAAAGTAGTGTATTCTATGTGTAAGAGGTACTGAAAACTAAAGATAAAATTTTGCTTAGCTTTTAATAATAATGCTATGAAATCTGTGTTCTTCCTCTTAAATAAGTTGGGACTTCTTGAGACAGGAACACAAAGTCAAATATAACTTAAAATTATTTCAATCCTAGCTTTCCAGCAAAGAATAGCCTCAACATAATTAATATGTTTTTGTGTGTTTCACTATTGTTATTATAGCTCTTAGACAAGGCAGATATGTCCTGGCTATTACACCTAATAAAAGACTGAAGCAGCAACACGTCTCTGTTGATTCCTAGGTGACTGAATTGGTACCCCTAATGCTTCTCTAAATCTTTTATCGAAACAAAGAAAGGAATTTTTGAATCTGGAATCATGGGAGATTAACTTGGAAAATTTTTGTATTTGTACATGAGTGTTTTTCTTTTAGCTTAAAAATATTCAAATATTGAAATATATTTATATTAGAATATTTTAGTAATGCATAATGAAGCTATAAAGACAACTCTAATTTGTTAAATTTAGTTTATAGTATTGTGTGTGCTAAACAAAATCTCTCATAGCATTTTTACTTAGTTAACATTTAGAAAATTTTAGATTGAATTCAGTTATTGTTATCCCTTCTTTTATAGTATGAAGGGGCAAATCTTTGTATTGTCCAATGGATATTTTAGGAAACTCAAAGATAGATTAAGGATATAAGATGTCTTAATAGTTTCATTATTCTGAATTTCAGGTGTAAGTTTAGGGAATAGTAAAACAACAACACCTTTTAGAGACCAAAATATAATTAATAAGTATCTAAATAAGATAAATATTTATAAACAGAACTGTAAAAACACAAAACAAAAAATAGCAATAATTATTATGAATTTAATATTTTTATTTCTGAAGTAAGGAATTTTCTAATATGGTTTAACAGTATTTGAAAAATACTGAGCACTAACAGAATAATTTGATAACAAAAAATCTTCACTACTCAGGACATGAAATAATTCAGTCATTTAACAAAAAACACCCAAATTCTAGCTACTCTGTCCAGCATAACTGGCCACTTATGATAATTGTTTTCTTCAACTGGCCTCTGATAATTATTTTCTTCAACACAATTAATCAGCTTTATTTTTCTTCAAACATGAGAAAACTAAAGGACAAGGGAGCAAAAATTGTTGCGTACTTTCATCTTCATATTTATTTTAGTAGGCCTTAACCACTTCCTTGTCGATATAAGATTTTAATTAGCTTGTTAAGTTTAAATAAGAAAAGAAAGAAAAGTAAAACACTTGCTGCTTCTAGTCTTTTTGATATAGGCCATTCTCACAGGTTGAAGAAGGTTTGTAGAAAAAGGAACCCTCCTAAACTGTAGGTGGGAGTTTAAATAGTGCAACAGTTTGGCGTTTCCTCCTAAGAATGAAGATGAATCTAACATGATACAGCAATTCTACTTGAAAGAATCCAAAACACTAATCAGAAAAAAAAATCTGCACCCCTATGTTCATAGCAGCACAATTCACAATAACCAAGATGTGACAACAACCTAAATATCAGTCAACAGATGACTAAATAAAGAAACTGTTGTATATATGGAATTCTATACAGCTATTTAAAAAGATGAAATTGTGCCTTTTGCAACAACCTGAATAGAACTGGAAGTACTTATGCCAGAAAGAAAAAGATAAGTACAGAATGATTTCACACATATGTGGAATATAAGGAAACAAAAAAATGAAGAGCGGACCCTCTACAAAATTCAAAGGAAGCAAAACTCATTGGGGGAGTGGGCTAGAGGGGTGGAACAGGGAAAAACGGAGTTAACAAGGATATGATAAAGGACACTGAGACTCTGGTGGCAGGTGTGGTATAGAATCAGCACAGACTGGGGTATGAATTCAATATCCTAAGAAGCGTATAGCAATGTGAAATAATGAAACAAATTTAAAACATAAAGTGATTATTGATGTAATTATTCATGTTTATTTGTTACTGTTTTCTTTTGTCCTCATTCTTTGTTTAACTGAATTTTACTTTTTCTGTCTTATCTGGTTTAAATTGAGCATTTTATATTTTCTCATTTTTTTCTCTCTTAACATCAATTATAATTATTTTTTTCCTTTTTAGTGTTTCCCTTGAGATTGCAATGTACATTTTCAACTAATCCAAGTCCTCTTTCAAATTACAGTATAGTACTTCATGAATCATATGAGCTTTGAATAGAATATTTTTAATTTCTTCCTCTCTTCTCTGTAATATTCTTTTATTCCTTTCACTTGTGTATAAGCTACAACCACTGAATATATTATTGTTATATTTTCAAACAAACTGTTATTTTTATCAATTTATGATAAGGGAAAATAAAATATTTTATTTTACTTTCATTTATTTTTGTTTAATTCTTTCTTTATGTAGATTTGAGTTTATGACCTATATCATTTTCCTTTTTTCTAGATAATTTGACATTTCTTGCAAAACCTGTCTACTAGTGAAAATTTCTTTTAACTTTGGTTTTTCTGAAAAAGTCTTTATATCTTAAATTTGAAGGGTAATTTCAATGTATATAGAATTCTGGGTTGACATTTTAGTTCCTTCAACAATTTAAGTATTTTACTCCACTCTCTTCTTGTTTGCATGCCATAATTCTTCTCCTTGCTCCTTTATAGTTAAGTGTTTTCCCTCTCCTAGCATCTTTCAATATTTTCTTTTTATCTTTAATTGTCTGGTGATTGAATATGATATGTTGGGTGTAGATTTAGGGTCTTATTCTCCTTGGTATATCTGAATGTCTTGGATCTGTGATTTAGAATAAATCATTAGTTTCAGGGAAGTATCAGTCATTATTTATTTTTTTACATTGCTAATATGATTCTCAGACTATTGACTTTGCACTTATCACACCACACTAACCACCAGAATTCTAGTGCCCGTCATCACCACTTTATTTACTCCTTAATTCCATGATTCCCTCCCCTCTCCCTCTGGTTACCACAGTCTTAAATTCTGTAAAATTTGTCAGTTCGTTTCTTTATATTCTAAGTATGAGTGAAAGCATCCTATACTTCTTTTTTTCTTTTTGGTTTATTTCACTTAGCATAATCACCTCCACTTCCATCCAGTTTGTTTCAAAAGGCACAATTTCATCTTTTTAACAGCTTCATAGAATTCCATTTAGTATATATAGACCACAGCTACTTTATCCAGCCATGAATTACTATTTAATAAATTGCTACTTTATTCTTTGTTTTTGTACCTAAGAACAATTTACCTAAAACCAAATTAATAAAGGTTTTTCTTTTCTAGGTTGCTGGACATTCTAGAAATTTTAAGGTTTTACGCTTTAATTTTAGGTCCATAACTGACTTTGAGTTACTTTTTAAAATATATTGTAAGTCGTGATCCTAATTATGTTTGTAATAAGGATATACAGATGTTCCCACATCATGTTGAAAACACAGTCTTTTCTCCACTGAATTGTCTTCTCACATTTGCTGAAAAATAAGTTTTCCACACATATGTCTATGTCTATTTCTGGATCTACTCTGTTCCATTGATCTATTTATCCACCTTCATGTTTATACCTCACCATCTTAGTACTGTAACTCTATAATCTTGAAATGAGGTATTTGTTATTTTTAGAAATTTATTGGCTATTCCAGATTCTCTTCATTCCCATATGTATTTTAAAACCAGCTTGTCAATGTCTAGAATACTGTCTGATGAGGTTTTATTGTGATAGCACCGAGTTTATGGGTCAATTTGTGGAGTTTTGTCATCTCAGCAGTCTGATATCTTCTAACCCAAGAATATGCTATATTCCTCTATTTAAGTTTCCCTCAACAATATTTTGTGATTTTTCAGGGGACAGCTCTTTCATACTTGTTTTCCAATTTGTCTGTATGTTTCGTATTTTAATATTATTGTAACTATATTTTAAATTTCAGCTTCAGATTATTTGTTGAAAATACATTGAAATGCAGTTGATTTTAATTATTGATCTGGTAGCCAGCAATATTGCTATACTCACCAATTCTTATAGCTTTTCCTTGTAGTTTTCTACATTGGTGAACATGCATCTGTGAATAAAGCAGTTTTCATTCTTACTTTCCAATCTAGATGACTTTCTTTTCCTTTTTATCACCTCACTGCACTACTTAGAACCAGTACAATATTGAACAGAGCCAGTGACAGCAAATATCCTGTCTTTTTCGTGATACTAGGAGAAAACTTGTCTCTGGGTTAAAAGCTGGACTTTGTCAAATGCATTTTTTTCTGTATCTATTGTGATGATTATAGTTTTCTTTTTGTAATTTGTTTAATATGATGAATTATATTAATGTATTTTCAAATGCTATACTAACCTTGTATTATTGGGATAAACTGCACTTGTTCATGATATATTTTTCTTTTGGATTTGACAAGCCAAATACTTTTGTAGAATTTTTGCATTTATGTACATGAGGGATATTACTCTGTAGTTTTCTTACATTATCACATCTTTGGTTTCAGAGCAATGCTTTCCTTATTGAAATAATTGGGAAGTTTTCACACCTCTTCAATTTTCTGGAAATTTTGTATAGAATTAAAATTATTTTATCCTTAAATGTTTACTATAATTCAGAAGTGAGCCACCTGGACTTGGTGTTTTCTTTGTGGAAAGGCTTCAAATTATATATGCAATGTCTTCAATAAATAAGGGCCATTCAAGTTACCTGTTTCTTTCTTTTTTTAAAGGAAAGGTGCAAACAGGAATAAAAGTGAGCAGAGGCAGGCATACAGGAAGAGAGAAGAGGAAGAAGAACTTATTTATTTTATTTAGTTGGTCATCTTGGTTGTCCCTGGGATGTATGTGGACTGTGGTGGGTGGACTTCACCATTAAATCACCAGAGTGCCCCATCTATTTCTTTTTGAGTGAACTTTGGTAGTGCTTTTTAAAGCTATTTATTCACTTTTTTCTCAGTTGTCAGATTTTTTTGTAACAAAGGTCTTATAATATTCCCTGCTTGTGACTTTAATATCTATAGAATATATAGTGTTGTCTCCTTTTCATTGCTGATGATGTTAATTAGTATTTTTTGTCTTTTTCTCCTTATCATTCTAGCTAGTGGCTTATCTTTCCTGTTTACTTTTTTTTTAAAAGAAAGGTGCAGACAGACAGGAAGAGAGAAGAGGAAGAAGCATTTATCTATTTTTAAATTAAAAAAATTTTTAAGGAAAGGTGTAGGCAGGAATGAAGGTGAGCAGAGACAGGCAGAAGAGAGAGAATGAAGAAACTATTTTATTTTCATTTTTCATGCTGGCTAGTTCCCCTGAAAAGTTGGGATTCGAACTCAAACTCAGAGGTATGTGGCCTGCGTCCTTCAGAGAGGATTGACCTAATCACTGCTCCCCCAGGGGATGTCCATCTTTCTTTTAAAAACAGTTGCATTGAGGTATGATTGATACACAAAGAACTGCACATATTTACTGTATGTAATTTGATATATTTAGACTTTGATTTCTTTCAAAGAACCAGTTGTTTCATTTTGTTAATTCGTTTTGTTTGATTTTCTTTCTTCTTTCCTCCTGTTTATCTTATGACATAGGTTTGTTTAATTTTCCTCATTAATTTTTTAAAGTGGAAATTTATGGGTGCCCAAGTGGAGTAGTGGTTTAGATCAGCCGCTTTCAACAAGAGTTAAGAGCATTGTCCACATACATCCCAAAGATCCGGGTTAGTGTCCTGGGGCTGGAGGGAGCAATGAAGATGAACTGCTAAATAAAATGTCCTCCTCTCCCTTCCCTGCTTGCCCCTGCTCGCCTTCATTCCTGCCTACACCTTTCCTCCCAAAAAGAAAAAAAAATACTTAAAAAATGTTAAAGCTTATGTCTTTGTTTTGAGATCTTTCTTATCTTCTAATACAAGATTTAGAGCCATAATTCTCTTCTTTTTAAAGGAAAGATGCAGGCAGGAATGAAGGCCAGTAGGCAAGCAGGCAGAGAGAGAGGGAAGAAGCATTTATTTATTATTTTAATTGTACATCTTGGTTGTTCTCCTGGCTCCGTGACGTGAACCCGGGTCCTTGGGAGGATGTATGTGGATAACACTCTCAACCAGAGGTGGCTGACTTACCTGCTGCTCCACCAAGGCGCACCATAATTCCCCTTTTAGTTGTTTTAGATGCATCCTGGATGTTGCTAGACTATGTCTATTTTAATTCAATTCACTACACTTTCAGTGTCTTTTTTTTCTTTCTTTTTTAATTAAAGGAAAGCTGCAAGCAGGAATGAAGACGAGTAGGCAGGCAGGCAGAAAGAGAGAAGGAAGAAACACTTTATTTCATCTTGGTTGTCCCCACGCTCACCACTCCTGGGTGTTGAACTGGGACCTTGACATTTGTGTGGATTATGCCCAGTGCTGCTAGGCCATCAGGGCTCGCCTTTTTTTTTTTTTTTATCCATGGGTTATGTTGTAATAATGATGATGCAATAATATATATGATGTAATAATATAATAATATTATTGAGTTATCATTATTGAGTGTTTTCTTGATATCTTTGTCTTACTAGCTTCTACTTTAATTCCTTTTTGGCCTTAGAGCATAATCTGTATTGTTTAAATACATTTAAATGTATTTGGACTGCTTTCAGATCTCAGATATGGTCTATGCATTTATTCTATAGTTGTGGATAGAATGTTCTATTATTTCAGTTAGCTCCTGTTGGTTAATAGCTCTATGACTTTCAATTAGCCTATGTTGTTCAAGTCTACTGTAGGTTCACAATTTTCTCTTTGCTTGTTTTTCTGTCTAGTTAGTTTTATTGAGATGGTTGTTGAAATCTCTAACTGTAAATTAGATTTTATATTATTCTTTTTAATTCTATGAGCTCTTGTTCCGTATTTTGAAAATACATTACTAAGGAACATAAAAGTTTAGGTTTGCATTTTATTTCATCTCATCATAATAAACTCTTGAGATTATTCATGCCTATTATGTGTGCACACTGGAAATATTAAAGTGTAGTGTTCTATTTCACACTTTTTTGCATCTGATTTCAGTGACATCATGGTGACAGCGTGAAATTAGGCATAACGGGAAAAACTAGCAAATAGTGTCAAGTCTTCAGATAACTGCATAGACTTAGGGTTTAAACTGCCCCAGCAATCTTCACCATGGGCCCTTACACTCACCCAGATTGAGAAGGCAAACCTGCTACCATTGTTCTCAAATTGGCCTGCTATGTTTTTCACTGAATATCTGCAGGCTAATTTATTGTTCTGTCTTAGTTCTACACAATGCTTTGCCATTACTTCTTTTATTGACACACAGATGCCAGTAGGTCCTGTGGCTTTTGGAGGTCTGTCTATTCCTACGTGTATTTTAACATCCATGAAAAGAGTTTGGAATCACATTTTTTTATCACTATTGTTGGTGGATTGTTTTGGTTTTTCTATCTAGTTGATTTGTTTTTAATTGGCGATAAAGAGACTGATAAACTCTGTCATTTTTACCACCATTTTCAGACTGTTGTCTAGATTTCACAGTTATTAATTTCACTATATTTGTTTCATCTATTATTTCATATTTAAAAGTACATGTTATAGCAATTCTTTCAATTTCTTCTGAAATATTTAAGTATGTTTCTCTTTAACAAAAGACCTTTTCCTCTAAAAGATTATATACTGCTACCATAAATGAAAAAAAATTAATAATTCTCCCAAATAATCTCATAACCAGCTCCTATGTGGATTAGTCTTTTGTTATTTCTTTTTTTAAAGGTTGTCATCAAGATTTATTGGCACCAATATAACAAAAGGGATTACGTTATATTCGGTTAGGCTACATTAGGTTATTTTTCATTGCTCCAGTTCCCAACTCTTCTATATTTAGGAGTAGGGATGTGCTTCTGAGATATCTGAACATTTATGAATAGGTAATCATATGAGAAGCTTATTGCTAATCATGAAGAAGATATGTTTCTGACATAATTTTCTAGGTTTTTTTAATGTTTGTCATTATTTGTAATGTTTATCTCTTTTAAAATAATTTTATTATTCTGTTTACATTGCTATATTCATTTTAAGATATTGAAACCACACCTCATTCATTGTGTATTTCCCACATCCAGAGTTCTTGTGCCCTTCACCATTACCTTTTTCCCTCCCTCTTCACACCCCTGTAATAACCAGTCTTGCCTCTTGTGAATTTTGTTGAGATTTTTCTGTTCCTTGTTTTGTTTCTTTGTATTCCACATATGAATAAAACTATCTATTCTTTTTCTTTCTGATTTATTTAAATAAGCACAATTGCTTCCAGTTCTATCCAGGTTGTTGCACATACAATTTCATCTTTTTAAAAAAAACCACATAGAATGAATTGAGAATACATACCACAGATTCTTTATAGTCATCCATTGAGGGATTTTTAGGTTGTTTACACATCTTGACTATTTTGAATTGTGCTATCTATATATGGGTGAACATGTTTTTTTTTTCTGATTAGAGATTTTGTATTCTCTGGATATATGCCTAGAAGCACAATTGCTGGATAGAATGGTAGTTCCATCTTTATTTTTTAAGGAATCTCCATACTGTTTTCCAAAGAGGTTACACTAATTTACATTCCTACCAACAGTGTAGGAGGGTTCCTTTTTCTCCACACTTTCTCTAGCATGTGCTTTTTCCAGTCTTTTGGATATAGGCCATTCTCACTGGTGTGAGATATTATCTCATTGTGGTTTTTATTTGCATTTGTCTGATGATGAGTGATGTAGAGCATTTTTTCATGTGTTTGTAGGCCTGTATTTCCTCTCCAGAAAGAAGTCTGTTCACTTTCATTTTTTTTTCAGTAGGTCAATTGCTTTTTTGTTGCTGAGGTGTATAAGTTTTTTATATATTTTGGAGATTAAACCTTTGTGTGGCATATGTTGTGAGAATAGTGTTTCCTATTCAGTGGGTTGACTTTTGTTTTAGTGGTGATTTCTTTCACTGTATAATTTTTGTTTTACAGTTTGATGTAGGCCCAATTGTATATTTTCACTCTTTTGCCATAAGTGTCACTTCCCCATATGTATCTTTGAAATTGATGTCATGGAGCATTTTTCCTACAATATCTTCTATGGATTTCATGGTTTTGGGTCTGATGTCCAGGTCTTTGATCCATTTGTAGTAACTTTTGTGTATGGTGCTAATGGGTAATCTAGTTCCATTTTTTTTTGCAGAAGTCTGTCCTGTTTTCCCAACTCCATTTGTTAGACATTTCTTTCTTCATTGTATGCTCTTGGCGATTTTGTCATAGATTAACTACATATAATTGTAGTTTTATTTTGGACTCTCAATTTTATTCAACTGTTCTGTGTGTCTGTTTTTGTTCCAATACCATGCTGTTTTGAAGATGCTTTCTCTGTAGCATACTTTGAGGTGAAGGAATATTCCACTCTTGTTATTCTTTTCTCTGATGATATCTTTGACTATTCAAGGCCTTTTTGGTTCCATACAAATGCCATTATTTTTGTTCTATTTCCTTGAAAAATGTCCCTGTTATTTTTAAGGGAATTGCATTAAATCTGTATATTGCTTTGGGTAGGATGGCCATTTTAACTTTGTTAATTAGTCCAATCCATAGCATAGAATATTCTTCCATCTCTTTGTGTCTTCTTTGATTTCTTTTGTTAATGTCTTATAGTTTTCATTGTAGAGGTCTTTCACAACCTTTGTTAAGTTTATTCCCAGGTATTTTATCTTTTTAGAGCTAAAATTAATGATAATTCTTTCTTAATTATTTTCCTCTGCTTCATTGTTTGTTTATAGGAGTGCTACTCATTTCTGTGTATTGATTTTATAATCTGTCATTTTGCTGTATTCATTTATTGTTTCTAGCAGTTTTAGGGGGTCTTTAGGATTTTTGAAGTATAACACGCATCTGAAAATAATGATAGTTTTATTTCTTGATTTTGTATTTGCATTTTTAATGTCCTTTACCTTATTGTTGTGGGCAGGGCTTCTAGAACTATTTGAATATCAGTGGTGAGAGTGGGCAGATCTTGTTCCAAATCTTAGGGGAAAGGACTTCAATTTTTCACCATTGAGTATGATGTTGGTGGTGGGTTTGTCATATTTGGCTCTTTTGTTGAGATATGTCTTTGCATTCTTATGTTGACAGGTTTTTTTTTTTTTATCATGAACGGATGTTGAATCTTGTCAAATGCTTTTTATGCATCTGCTGTGATATGATCATATGATTTGTTTGATTGATTTGTGCATGATGAACCATCCTTGCATCCCTGGAATAAATCCTATTTTGTCATGATGTATGGTTTTTTAATATGCTGTTGAATTTGGCTTGTCAAGATTTTGTTGAGGATTTTTGTGCCTATATTCATCAGTGATAGTTGTATATAATTTTTTTTGGTGCTGTCTTATTGATTTTGGAATCAGGGTAATGTTAGTCTTGTAGAATGTATGCTGGAGTGTTTCCTCCTCTTAGATTTTGTGTAAGTTTAAGGAGGATGAAGATTAGCTCTTCTTTGAAGGTTTGGTAGAATTTGCTATTGAAGTCATCTGATGTCAGGCTTTTTTGGGGGGGGGAGAGTTTTGATTACCACTTCTATTTCTGTGCTTATGAGTGGTCTTTTCAAGTTATTTATGTCTTCTGGTTTTGTTTTGGGAGACAGTAGAATTCTAGATATCTGTCCATTTTTTCATTGTTGAAGAATTTGTTAGCATATAGAAGCTCATAATTGTCTCAAAAGATTCTTAGTATTTTCGCTATGTCTGTTTTAATTTCAACTCTTATTTCTTATTCTTTTTATTAGGGTTTACTTTCTTTTTTATCTTCAGTCATCTGGCTAAGGAGCTATCCTTTTTATTGTTTTTTCCAAATATCCAACTAATGGTTTCATTGTTCATTTGGATGATATTTTGTTTGCAATTTTATTTATTTATCCTCCAATTTTCATTATTCCTTCCTTCTATTGATTTTTTTTGCTTTTCTTGTTCTTTTTTCTAGTTTCTTCAGGTGTGGGGTTAGATAATTAATTTGAGATGTGTTATAGTATTTTGAGATGTATTGTATCACTATAAGCTTCCTTCTTAGAACTGCTCTGCTGCATCCCACATGTTCAGGTGCCTCATCAGTTTTGGTTTTTGTTTGTTCATTTGTTTCTAGGTAATTCTTAATTACATCTTTCATTTTTTTTCATGACACATGAATTACTCAGAAACATGTTGCTTAATCTCCACGGTTTTTGCGCTTCTTCCAGTTTTTTTCTGGATTATTTTTAATTTCATCCCCTGTAGTCAAAGAAGATGCTTTCTATAATTTCATACCTGCCAAATTTACTGAGATTTGTTTTGCATCCCAGGATATGATCTATCCTTGAAACTATTCCATGTGCACTTGAAAATAATATATAATCTTTTTATTGGGGTAGGAGTCCTTGTGTATATCTATTAGTGCCATATGATCTGTTACTTCATGTAGGGCCTCTATTTCTTGGGAGATTTTCTACCTGAATGATCTATCTATTGATATGATTGGAGTACGGATGTCCCTAACTACTATTGTGATACTGTCAATGTCTCCTTTTAGGTCTATCAGTATTTATTTTATATATTTAGGTAGTCCAGCATTGGATACATATGTTAATAACAGTTCCTTGTTGATTGATTATCTCTACCATAGTACAGTGACCATCCTTGTGTCATATTACTTCTTTTAGGTGGAATTTTATCTTTTCTGATATTAGTATAGCATTTCTTGAGTCCTTTCATTCCCATTGCATTGATATATTTTTCTGTAATCCTTGACTTTCTACCTATGTTTGTTTGGGTCTGCTTGGAGTTTCTTGTAGGCATAATCTCAATGGTCCCTTTTAGTGATCCAGTCAGCCACTCTGTTTTTTTATTGCTGAGTTGAGTCCATTCACATTTGTGGTGATAAGTGATATGTAGGACATTATTGTTGTCATTTGAGCCTGTTTTCTGTCTCTGTTGTTCTTTACTATTTTTTTTAAAGGAATGTTACAGTCAGGACTAAAGGTGAGCAGAGACAGGCAGGCAGGAAGAGAGAGGAGAAATAAGCATTTTATTTATTGTATTTATTTGTTCATCTTGGTTGTCCCCACCTCTCTCAGTCCCAGGTCCTGCACTGTTACCTGCTAGACCATCTAGGTACACCATATAGAGTCTCTTGAGAATCTCTTAATCAAGAATAACTTCCATCACAAACACATTTTCCTCTTTATATTTAGATATTTTCCCCATGGAATTAAAAATTAGTAGGCTTTGTATTAGAGAATTTCTGAAAACTGTTATCCAGAAAAGAAAAAAAATATACGGTAACTGTCTCATAAATGTACTCAGTCCTTCTGAAGATATATCATTATAATATTTCTCAAAACATTTCAAAGAGAAATAGAGAAAATAATATATCATGAAATTCCTTGATCCTCTTCCATTCAATAGTCATTGACTTACTACCCTTCTTATTTTCATCAATTTTTCTACACTCCCTTTAAACCACTGTAATTAAAAATATTGGTGCACCCTGGTACAGTAGCAGTTATATCTGCCTCTCCAGTCGAACACAGTCTGCATACATCCAGGGACCCAGGTTCATGTCCTAGGGCTGGTGGGAACAACCAAGATGAAAAACAAATTAAAAATAAATGAAACTACTTCTTCCTCTTCTTCCTTCTTGCCTACTTTCCTGCTCACCTTCATTCCTGCCTACATTTTTCCTTTAAAAAATTTGATTGCTTCTTGCTATTTGCTATAATATGGATGGAACTAGAGGGGATTATGCTAATTGAAATAAATTGGAATGAGGAAGACAAATACCAAATGATCTCACTCATATGTGGAGATACAGAAAAAAAGCAAATGAAGAGACAAAACAAAACAAAAAGCAACCCTTGGACTGAGGTTGCCAGAGGGGAAGAGGGTGGAGGATGGAAGCAAAGGCTAGGTGTGTTATTGTATATTTCATGAAAAGTGAACCTATACACTTAAAACTTATATTATTTTGTAAATCAAAGTTACCTCAATAAAAAAAGAAAGTTGGGTTACATCTTTTTTATATTCCTAGGCAGATGTCACATAGTAATGATGACACCATCTTGGGGAAAAACGTAAGAATACACTGAACCATTCCTTGTAACTAGCACTCGAAATACAGTGGTGAATGATAACACTAGGTGACATCTGTTGCCAAACTACACTAAGAAACGGTTGCACCTACCAAGTGTAAAAAGACATTTTGGGGACAACCATGAACATTTTTTTAGAGTTAGGTTTCTGATGATTAAGGACTCTTATTGGCTGTGATGATAAAGCTGTGGATTTCTAAGAAAATGCTTTAATTTATGGAAATGCATTCTGAAGTACTTGGATAAGAAATATCAGGAAGCCTGGGCTTTAAAACATCCACCAGGGGCCCTACCCTCTATTTTCAGATCAATTTGTCCCTTTCCTAATTTCCCTCTCACTAGTAGAATATCCTGTATTTCTGGCTTTTGCCTCCACAGATCAATCAAGCTCAAAGAACACAGAAGAGATTCTGGACGTGGTAGAAAAGCTGCAGCAAGGTCATATATATCCTTGTGACTAAGTCTAGGTCTGGGGTTTAGATATGAGGTCCAGGGCCCTTACATTCAAACATCAGGAAGTAATTCCATTTTTATTTTTATTTTAAAATGTATTTCTTTGAACCAACAGTACCACATCATGGTTCAGGATTCAAGAAGTTAATAGAATAGATGGCAAATGGTTTCCCTAAACTCTTGTCTATCATTTGCCTTCCCCACAGGCAGATAAGTTAACAACTGTAAATGGATCATTTATACATCCTCGCAGACATGATTTACATATACACAAGTATGGATATATTGGATATATCCATATATTTCCCCATTTTAACACACATGTTGCAGAAAGCAATGTAAATGGCATTTCACCTTCCTTTTGCTGTGCGGTATTATTGAAATTACTTGATCCCAGAGTCCATAGTAGAACTGGGGCAGAGGGACTCTGACAAGCCCATTCTCCGTTTAAAGCACAGGGGTTAGTCAGTCAAAACCAAGAAAATAGGAATTTTGTCCCTCTCCCCCTTTTAAGATGGCACATAGGTCTTGCTGCCCTAAATTAGGTGGAGCAACCACAGGACATGAACCCAGAGATTACCATAACCTCAGGAAAACAAAATGACTGCGGCGGCTGGTATTATTAGCACCTCTGAGAGTGCTCCCTGTTCCAAATTTCATATAACCCATTTAGTTACTTCAAAAAATCCAATTCCTGATGTGCCTTGGTGGAGTAGCAGTTTGGTTAGCTTCCTTCAACCAGCCCAATCTGCTTATGTTACAAGAAACCTGGTTAGCTACCCAGGGTCAGGGGGAACAGCCAAGATGAATAGCTAAAAAAAAATAATAATAATGAAATTATTCCTCCTTTCTCTTCCTGCCTGCACCTTTCCTTAAAAAAAATCAATTTCTTGAACTTAAATAACGCTGGGAACTTCTGTGGATTCTGTGGGCTTGGTCCTTGGCAGATGTGGAGATGAAGATGCCTAGTTCCTACCCTGGGAAGAGCTAAGGATCCAGTCAAGGAAATGAGTTGAGATGAGCCTTTTTAAGACCCAGGGTAGTTTTAAAAACAGACAAGTAGGATGCGTTTCCCTTATATTTCCATAACTTGTTTTGTTTTGTTTAAATCCCATCATGGAAGCATAATTGTAAGGCCTATGTCCTACAGTTAAAACACTGGTTTACAGAAAGCACCAGACAATTGAGATTCAGTAATTTTTGGTGCATGGGTGGAGGGACGGTTGGTGTATCTATACCCCAGCTTAGTCCCCCAGCTTTATGCTGATGATCCTAGACCCAGAGTGGTAAGAAGAAGAATTCTTCTCAATTCAGATAATTGAAACTCAGAAACTTGTGAGGAGACAAAGTCAAAGAAAACTGTAGCAAAAGTTCTCCAAGAGGCAATGTACTGGCTTTCAGTGGGCAGTTTTCAAAAGTGCTTTTTCCTTTTGTCTAAGGGGGGCATTAGTCACAGACATGCCATGTTCATTTCCATTGCTTGACAGGTGTTTTAAGAAGATGAGACTGCAGGGAGCTATATATTCCTTCTCACGAGATCTAGAATAAAACTCAGAAGCCCTTACCTTGATTGACAACACCTTGTAGGACCGCCCTTCATTTCACCTGTCATCCTGTTACTCTCCACTTACTGGGCATCTTCCCTATACCCTGGAACATGTACTTCCTGCGTGCCCAACTCAAGGTGTTCACATTTGCTCTCCCCTCTGCCTGGAAATTCCCCCTACCACCCTTTCCTTTAGAGCTGTAGAACTTAGTCATCATCCTTATTTAAAGCTCAGAAAGCCCTTCCTGTAATTAAAGAAGCACCTTCTACCCTTTATCTCCCTGTGCTGTATTTTTACAGCACAGTTCCCAACATCATGTCAAGTATTGTGATCTGTTTTTCTCTTAACTCTCCTTTTCTCCCTCTCATAGCAGTAGTTCACAAGTTTCCTGCATATATTTTGTGATGTAGCACTCAATAAATGCATGTCAAATAAAAGCACGATAAACATTGCGTCAGCACCCAAGCCAACTGCACCAGCTTCAGATGGCTGGCCATATCCAATTCAGTGTTCCTTTCCCTCTGCAGCAGAAAACCTCGATTCACAGGTTGAGGAACTGATTAACATGGTGAAAGCGTTTAAAAAATGTAAGCTCAAAGACCTTGTCTGATTGGCTTAGCTAACAGAGAAGTCTGTGGGCTTTGAAGCTTCTTTATTCGTCTTTTTAATCTGGGGATGCCTGTAGAGTAATTTGAAATGGAACATTTAAGAAGGAACAGAGTTGAATTCCTTACTTATTAGTCAATTTTTTTTCTTTTCTAGTCCAGTGAAACAGAAGCCAGAGAAGAGGTGAGAGAGGCCCGTGCCCTCTGGGAAATCAAACAGAAGGAATTAGATTCATGTAAGTCGTATGAAAAGGACAGAGTGAGATCCCATGACATCTCTGAATCATAATCTTCCTGTACTCCCTGAACTTTGGGCTCCAGACATAAGGATTTTTCAGTGTAGTCCTCAAGGTTATTTGGGTGTTCTGCAACACCTTTGACCTCAAAGTCTACCAGTCTCCTTCCACTCTGATGAGAACAAAACACTAATGAAGCATACTCTCATCTTAAGGACTTCTCACTATCTGTTCCTTTGGTCTTTAGTTCTCTTCACTGTTGAGAAATATAGATTCCTCCTAGTGGTTCTAATAATTCAGATCTCAGCTCCTTATAGATGACCTTCCCATCTAAAAACAACTACCCCACCTGATCAGTTCCCATTCCCCTTACCTTACTTTATTTTTTCTTTATAGCCCCAACCCTACCTGACTTGCTATATTCACGTCTTTGTTACCATATCTCTCCAAAAAGATAATAAGATTTGTGTAAAATTTTGTACCATATGCACACTGTCATTTGTAAATGCCTTTTAGCATTCACAGGGAATATGGGTACACATAGAGGAGAGGGCTGGTTTCAGAGTGCTCTTCGCTAGGTGATGGAAGATACTCATGTCTCTCCTGGGGAAGCAGAGTAAATTAAGTCACATCCCTCTTATAATAAAACTACTTCTTACTTCACACTTCACTCATAGTAAACATACGCAGATGTTCTGTCAATGAACTATTTACCTAGATGCTAACTATCTCTTTACCTCTCCATTTCACCTTTTATTAATTCCCTTGACTGAGTTCACTCCAGCCTTGCTAGACTTCTCACTATTTTGAACCTTTGAATTTGCTATTACTTTGACCTGAAACACTCCACTCACTGATTACCATAATTTTCATAAATAACGACAATTATTTATAGGGCCATGGACTTAATATCTGCCCTCCACTAGTCTGTTGATTCCTTAATGGCAATTATTCACTCCGTTTTGTTGTTAATTGAAATTTTACCAACCTAAACCCAAAGTCTGATATATAATATAAACATTAGATACATGTTTATGGAATGAATGAATTGAATCAAGTTCTAGGAAGATGGAGGATTATTATTTTTTAACCCAGACTTTCTGAAGGAAACAGAAAGAGGAAACTAAAATAAGAAAGAGAAAATACATAGGGAGCCAGACATGTTAAAACCATAAGAGGACTTAAAACTAACAGAGTCCATTTCACCCAGCCATCTCTCTATCCATTTAATGATCTAGTCATCCTACTAGACATCTATTAACCCAGTCTTCTATCCTTCCATTTATCCACCCAAATTATCCAATGCATCCACTCTATCTTTCCTCCACCCTTTGAAATTAACCTTTCATTCATCAACTATATACACATCCATCTATTTATGTAACCAACATTTGACCCATTCATCCACCTATCCATTCATCCATGTTATCATCCCTGTATCTACTTATTATCTGTAAGTTCAGTCATCCACCTACCTGTTTATCCATCCATTCAAATATACATCTATATAACCATCATTCAATTATCCATCCATCCATCTAGTCATCTATCCATCCATCTCCAAGACTTTCCAACCTTCCAGCCAGCCATTAAACCACTTAGCTCTTCATTCATATTCCTTTCTCTAATTCACTTCTTCATCTATCCAACTGTCTAACATTTCATCTATTCATTCAGCCATGTATTTATTATCACTTCATGTATCTATCCAACCATTTACGCACCCACCTATACATTCATAAATTCATCCACCATCCACCCACCATTTGTAAGAGGAAAGAAAAATCACTCAGGGATAAAGACAGAAGTCATGGGAACCCTAGACTTTTCTCAGAAGCCCTATTTGGATCTATATATGTATGTGTATATGTGCTATATAAAACCTTATGCCTCAATAATCAGAGTATACAGCAAAAACTGCCCATTTCTGATAGACACTTAGGGAATTTCTGCTTTATGCTACCTGGTAGGAGAGAGCAACACTTAAGACACACAAAGACTGCTCTGGCACTTGAGGATTCTATTCAGTTCATGAACTATGTGACAACTGTGTCAGGGCCCTTAGTATGTATGAAGGTCAACAGGATAGTTGAATAAAATGTAAGATTGTTCTCTAGTTGCCCAATCTGTGCAACAGGAACTGTGCAGGTGGGGCATGGAAACGGAGAACCCGAATTACCTTAAATTACTTTGGAATCTTCCACCTAATTATAATTTGCTCAACCCCAATCCTTTCTATGAGTTCTCACAAGACCTCTTGTTTCCTGTCCCTGTAGAGACATTTAATATATTCCTGATGCAATGTAAGGGAAAGGAAAATGAGGCTCAGAGGTAAGAGGTCCATACCCTGATTTACTTCTTACAAGCTGATACAGGTAATAAAGGAGGACTTGCAGCATCAGCTGAGCCAGCTGTTGTTAAAGGGCCAATCTGCACTGGGCAGAAGGCTCTTCTACAGCAGCATGGAGAGAAGCTAAAGGGAGGAGTTAGGGGATGTACTGATGATCCTCTCAACCTTTTAATCTGGCTCTCCAGGCTATTTGAGAAGAACAGGAAGAAAGTTCCTGGAGGCAGCTTCCAAGCAGCACCAGCAACTGCAGCACAAGTGCCAGAGGTGGACAGAGAGCACCCGCAGAAGGAAATGCATGCAGAACAGGGAGGGAGAGTCAGATTCAGACCCCCTGGTGAGAGCCATCCCTAGGAAGCATGAACTGAGTTCCTCAAATACACAAATCCCCTCCATACCTCCACCCAGCCCTCCTCTTTTCTTTCTCTTCATTTCCCCCTCTAAGATCATTTTTCTCTTTCCCTCTCCTCTCCCCCTACACAAAGTCCTCCTCTTCTATCACCTGCTCCTTCTTCTCTTTCTCCTATACCTCCTAATGTTTTCCCTTCCCTGGTAATCCTTCTCTATATTCCTCTTCTCTCTCCTTCTTTCTTCTCCCTACCTTGTCTTTCAACTCCTTCCCCCTTTACTCCTCTTCCTCCTCCTATTGTTCCACTCCCTTCTATTTCTCTCCCCCTTTTCTTATTCAGCTTCTCCTCTGTTTCTTTTCTCTCTTTTCCTCACCCCCATCCTCTCTTCTTTCTCTCTCCTTTTTTTCTCTTTTTTGTATAACCATAATTTCCCTCTTCCTCCTCAATCTCAATGTGTGTCCAGGGTGATGATGGTAATGGAAAAACTGGAGAAGCAGTTATCCTCAGAAACTCGTATTGCCTCCATAAAGAAGGGACCTGGAACAAAGAGGTAGGGAAGTCAGGGGAGGCAGGGTAGTAAAGAGAGGGTGGGATTTTATGCCCCTAACTGCATGGATCCCTATGAAAGGGAGAAGTCAAATGGGTAGCTGCTATGCAGGAGCAGAGGAGTGCATGCAAACCTTTCTAAGTACTTTTACTAGAAAGAGCATTCTGAGACTTAAGCTGTACTGAGGCAGTGGAAAGGAAATGGGGTGTTAATTGGAGGGTGTGAGTGCTGCGGCTCAAGGAGACACCCACTCAAGTGCCCACAGTTCTCACCCCACAACATTCTCACTCCCTATGTACACAGCTTCTGCAGATTACCCAGAAGCTCAGTCCACAGTCCTAAGAGACCAACTCAGAATAGAACCCAGGGAGGGCACACACCTTCCTATGAAGGGAGAAGAAACAGCCTTCTTTAAATGCAGTTATGAAATGCATTCCAGAGTAAGTTAGTGACAATTAAACTGAAATTTAATGTACATTTAGGACATTTTTCATGCTAATAGCAATGCACTAGTGAATAATTTCTTAGTTACTTTTTGTACATGTGTCCATTTGTTTCCTTTATAATAAAGTATTGAACAGACAACTCTCAACAAAATGATTATCAAGGGGGTGGGGGGCGGAAGGAAGAAGGGAACAAGATGGTGGTAAAAACATTCAAGGACAAGATGGTGGAACTAGAATTCTGGTGGTAGATGTGGTTTGAAATACAGATTGAAATGCAATTTCAATGCCCTAAAATGCATATTGCAATATAAACAAAGGAAATAATAAAGCAATTTAATTTCAAAAAGAATAACTTTTTGAAAGGAAATTGTCAATTTAGTGGTTCTGCACACTTAATATTTAATTCAGCCTGACTTCCGTAAAGACTGAATCACTTTGCAGTATATGCACAGCAGTGTATAAGAGTGACTGTTTCACTAAATCTACACCAGTTTAAAATTTTCTTGTAGGTGCCATCATCATCTCCTTTCTAGAAAGTAAGGCTCCTAGGGGTTTGGTAACAATCAGCAGATCTCTCACTCATTAGTGATTGAACCATACTTTTTACCACAAGAATGTATGTCTCAAAAGGCTGTGACCTTCAGTGAAATCCTGGCTGTCCATCAGTACTTGTATCCCTGAAACCTAGACTTACTTTTCATTTATATGCCTTTTTTCTTGTTTATCAACTGAGTTTGGGTTTAACAGCACAAAAAACTAAATTAAAAGGTTTAGTAGTTTATAGCCTCTGTATGAGGGTTGTTCTGATGGTACTGATGGTATTTAATTATCCCTTGTTAAAATAACAAAAGCAAGAAAAACAAGGCCATCCTCATGATCAAAGAGATAAAGGGTCATTTTTTAAAATCTGGTTGGATGAATCATATTTTCAAGAGGTGGTTTAGCTTTCCTTGTGATAAGAGAATTTTCTTTGGAGTTCTTCTGTCTACTCACACCACTCTACCTCTGCCAGTTCTGACCCTTGTGATGTTCCTGTGAAGGACACTTTGGTTCCAGACTGATAACTGCCTCAGCCATCAGCACTAAGGCCTCAGCCTAGGGGAGCCTGATCTCTAACCTCCACTTCTTTACTCCAGGTGGTGACTTGGGGCTTCCTCAGATTTCCCACTGTACAGCAGAAACCAGGCTGTAATGTTTAACTCATTAAACATTGAAACCTCTTGGACTGTGAGAAAGATACATGTAGCACAAATACTAGGATTTATAACCATGCACACATCTCAAGTCCTTCAGGGATCTCTCAGTAGGCCAGGCTTCTGCCTGCCTCCAAATGGCCAGGGGCAGCTCACCACTCCCACTATCAGGATTTTTTTTTGCCATTTTGCAATCATGGAACCACCAGTCCCCCAAAATTGTTGGAAAACCTCTCTTTCATATTAGTCTAAGAAGGAGGAATTCTATTGTGACTTAATTTTGAGCTTCAGGACCCACTTTCACCTAGAATATATAACAGGATACCATTCTATTTCAGAAGAAACCCCATGCAGACACCTAGGAAGTGGTCTGAGAAAACATTTGCATGATAATCTGATAGTCTGTTTTCCCATAGTTAGGTTATGACCACTGTTAACAAACAAAAAGTTTGTTTTCTTATTTTGTATTTTTTCTATACATACATCTATCGTTCACTGGGCTTCTTCTACATAAATGCCAGTTAGTGACCATGATATTTTCTCTCATTTATCCTCACACAAAATGCCAAGACTTATCATTATTATTTAAATTAGTCATGGCCTTATGCATTAGGGCACACTGACATTCCACCCCCCCAAATAATCTGAGTATCTTTCCCATCCTAGCCATTGGAGTGGGGCAGTATGGAACAGTAGTGGTAATTTGGAGAGAGACACACAGGGTAAAAATTCCTGCTTCCACTACTATGTGCTGAACGACTCTTTACATACCCTTGAAGTTCTCTATCAGTATCTCTTGATAAAATCGTATAATGCCTATACATAAACAAATAGATACCTTGCTTTTATCATGTAGTCAGTAAACCAAAGCATTTAGAAAAATATTTATGTCTGGTAAGTGTTCCATAATAATTAGTTACCCCTGAGATCAACTTCTGGATGATGTTGATGACTTGATAAGAAGCACTTTTGGGTTACTCCCCATAAACACTGAAAAAACATAAAAATCATCTATTTTCCTGAGACAAACACCAAGAAACGACTGGCACTTCAGCTGGAGAAAGAACAGTTGATGACTAACAGTGGGTGAGGGCACCCAGAGCGGTTCTCAGGTAAGCAGCAGATTTGGATTTGGGACACAGCTTGGGAGTCTCTGGACCCACAGTGGGGTGGAGGCTAATGATTTCAGGACCAGCTGTGGAGTCAGTGGAAGGCGGGCCCAGTGGGGCTGAGATGCGGAGACACAGAGCACCAACTTGGGAATGGGTGAAAGGAAAGCCAGTGCACTGGGAGTTGGGCTGGAGCCCATGTGGTGAAATTATGCTGGGTGCAGCCATAACCAGAAATCAGCAAAGAAATCCAAAGCTCAAACCCCTCCCACAAGCATTTCAAACCAGAGCCTGGGGTCCACCAGCAGATATCCCCAGAACATATCCATCCACTGGAGATCCTGCTCACCGCTTACCCAGCCCCCTGAATTACAGTGAGAAGGCAGCCTCAATGCTACCTGATAGCGCCACCTTGTGGGCAGAGGTGAAACTGCAGCCTGATTACCAATCCTGGGCAAGTCAAACCTCTACAACACCAAGGAAACTGAACCCTCAGAAATATAAACAGAATGATGAATAGATCAAAGGAACAGAGAAATATATGTGAAATGATGGATCCAATTTAAAAACCCAGGGGAAAATCTGAACACAGCAGACGTATATAAATTACCCGAAGAGGAATTTACGGCAACTGTGATTAACATACTCATAGGAATCCAGAAATCAGTAGAGGCAGTAAACGAGAAATTCAGAAAGCATGGAGAAGAATTAAAACAAGACACAAGACATCAAACAGGTAAGAGACACAATGGCTAAATTAAAGAATTCAGAAGAACTAAAAAATAGGATGGAAGAATCTTCCAATAGAATCAGTGATATTGAAAATAGAACAGAGGAACTCAATCAAGCAAACTGACAAAGAGATAAAAAATTTCAAAGAATCAAAGACAGCATTCGATCTTTTGGGATAACATCAAGAGGAACAACACACACATCATAGTGGTCCCAGAGGGAGAGAGAGGAAAGGGGGCAGAAACCACATATGAAGAAATAATAGATGAGAACTTCCCCAATATGAAGAATGAAGCAAGCGAAGCTCTAAGAGTTCCTAATAAAAGAAACCCAAACAGAAATACACCTAGACACATCATCATAAAAATGTCAAAAATACAAGGCAAAGAAAGTATTATTAAATTACTATTAAAATCATCCAGGGAAAAACATGTCACATACAGAGGAGCCTCCATAAGATTTTCAGTAGACTTCTCAAATGAAAATCTACAGGCCAGAAGGGAATGGTATAATATATTCAAAGTACTGAAAGAAAAGGATTTTCAACCTAGGATACTATATCCGGCAAGATTATCATTCAGAACTAAAGGAATGATAAAAACTGACAAAAGTTAAAGGAGTTCGTGACCACAAAACCACCTTTGCAAAATACATTAAGGGATGCTCTATAAAGTGTAAAGAAACCACACAGAAAAACAGTAAGACAGAAAATATTACAAGTGGAGAGGAAGAGAAAAGAACAAAAATGTGGATAGTTAGAATGAGTGAAAGACTAATATGCTTTCAATTAAAAATAGGAAGTAAACATAGAACTGTGAATGCTAACTTCAGGGTCACCTCAAAATACATCCCCAGGGAAAAGTGAAGAAGAGGAAAAAACGGCAAAATCAATCAAAACATAACTGCACCCATCTGACCTAAAAAGAGAAAGAGAACAAAGGCATGATCTGGAGGAACACACAAAAGACAAATTATAAAATGATGTTAAGCAGCTATATATCATTATTCAACTTAAACGTTAATGAACTGACCTCACCAAATGACGCAGAGTGGCTAATTGGATTAAAAAGCATAACCCAATGTTCTGCTGCATTCAGGATACCCACCTTCTACCAAAAGTTAAATAAAGGCTGAAAGTCAGTGATGGGAAGACAATTCTACGGTTAAATGGCAACCACAAAAGAGCAGGAACAGCTATACTCATATCAGATAAAGCATATTTTCATCTATAAAGCATAACAAAAGACAGAGATGGGCACAATATAATGATTAAAGATTCAATCCAGCAGGAAGACATAATGCTTATTAACATGTATGCACCAATGAAGGAGCTTCAAAATATATCAAGAAAATATTATTAGACCTGACAAGAGATATTGACAGCAACACAATAATAGTGGGGGACTTCAACACCCCACTTACAACAATGGACAGATCAGCCAGGCAGCAAATTAATAGGGAAACAGCCATTTTAAATAACCATCTGGAACAGATAGGTCTAATAGATATATACTGATCACTTCACCCAACAACTGCCGATTCACTGTTTTCTCAAGCGTGCATGAAGCATTCTCAAGGAAAGATCATATGCTGGGACACAAAACATCTCCCAACAAATTTACAGAGATTGAAGTCATACCAAGCATCTTCTCTGACCACAATGGCTTAAAACTGGAAATCAACCAGAAAAAGAAAGCTAGAAGACCCAAAACTACTTGAAAACTCAACAATATGCTCCTGAAGTACTCTTGGGTCAAAGAGGAAATTAAAAGTACTTAGAGACAAATGTGAATGAAGAAACAAGCTACCAGAATCTATGAGATGCAGCAAAAACAGCACTAAGGGGAAAGTTCATCGTAATCCAGGCCTATTCAAGAAACAAGAAAAATTGCAAATAAACAACTTAACTCTACATTTAAAACAACTAGAGAAAGAAGAACAATTAAACCAAAAATCAGCAAAAGAAAGGAAATAATCAAAATTCAAGCAGAAATAAACAAAATAGAAAATAAAAAGACAATCCAGATGATCAATGAAACCAGAAGTTAGTTCTTTGAAAAAATAAACAAAATTGACCAGCCACTGGTGAGACTCACAAAGAAAAAAAGGGAGAAAACTCTCATAAATAGAATCAGAAATAGAAGGGGAGAAATTACAACAGATATCATGAAATTCAAAGCATTATAAGGGACTGCTATGAAAAACTCTACACCAACAAAATGGACAACCTTGAGGACATGAGCAGATTTCCAGAAAAGTATAGTCTACTAAAACTGAACCCAGAAGAATTGAAGATCCTGAACAGAACAATCACGAACAAAGAAATTGAAGAAGTAATCAAAGGCCTCCCCAAAAATAAAAGCCCAGGACCAAATGACTTCTCCAATGAGTTCTACCAAACCTTCAGAGAAGAATTAACACCTATTCTTCTCAAGCTCTTCCAAAATATTGAAGAACAGTGAACAGTGAACAGTGAAAAAAATACTTTTTATGAGGGTAACATTACACTAATACCAAAAGCTGACAGAGAGGTCACTAAGAAAGAAAATTACAGACCAATATCTCTACTGAACATAGATGCAGAAATTCTCAACAAAATATTAGCAAACCGAATTCAATAATGCATCAAAAAGATCATCCATCCTGACCAACTGGGATTCATCCCAGGGATGCAAGTATGGCTAAACATATGTAAATTTATTAATGTCATACACCATATAAGCAAGAGCAAAGAAAAAACCACATGATCATATCAATAGATACAGAGGAACCTTCTGACAAGATCCAATACACACTTATGATAAAATGGGAAGAGAAGGTTCATACCTCAACATAATAAAGACCATATATGAAAAACCCACCACCAACATCATAGTCAATGGTGAAAAATTGAAAGCATTTCCTCTTAAGTCAGGAACAAGGCAAGGCTGTCCACTCTCACCATTGCTATTTAACATTGTGCTGGAGGTCTTAGCCAGAGCAATTCAGAAAAAAAAAGGAAAGGAATCTAAATTGGAAGGGAGGAAGTAAAACTCATTATTTGCAGACAATTTGATTATATATATATATATATTGAAAATTCCAAAAACTCTATCAAAAAACTTCTAGAACTCATCAATGAATACAGTAAATTGGCAGGCTACAAAATCAATGCATACACATCTGTTGTATTTTATATACAAACAACATGCTAGAAGAAAATGAAATCATGAAAATCACACCATTTAAATAGAAGTTAAATGAATGAAATACCTGGCACGTACCTAACAAAAGACGTAAAACATTCATACAATGAAAACTACAAGTCATTCTTAAAGAAATAGAGGCAGACACAAAGAAATGGTAAGACATCCCCTGCTCTTGGCTGGGAAGAATCAGTATCGTTAAAAAGGCCGTCTTACCCAAAGCAATATTCAGGTTTAATGCAATCCTCATTAAAATCCCATTGGCTTATTTCCAAGAAATAGAACAAAAAAAATCTTAAAATTTGTATGGAACAACAAAAGACTGAATAGTCAAAGCAATCATTAGAAAAAAGAACAAATCTGGAGGGATTACACTTCCAGACTTTGAACTGTATTACAAATCAACAGTGATCCAACGGCATGGTACTGGAATAATAAGAGGCACAGATCAGTGGAATAGAACTGAATCACCAAAAACTAACCCACTCACACACAGTCAGTTAATCTGTGACAAAGGAGTCAAACACATATGATGGAAAAAGGAGTCTCTTCAACAAATGGTGTTGGGAAAACAGGACAACCACATGCAAAAGAATGAAGCTAGACCACTCCCTAACACAATTCACAAAAATTAACTCAAAATGGGTTAGCTACTTGGACATAAGACCAGAAACCATAAATCTCTTAGAAGATAACATAGGAAAGACTTTCCATGACATCAGTTGTAGAGAAGCATTTGGGGATGCAACTCCACCATTAAGGGAAACGAAAAGAAAAATAAACAACTGGACTACATTAAACAAGGAGCTTCTTTACAAGAAAAGAAAACATCACCAAAACCAAAAGGAAACCTACTAACTGGGAGAAGATATTTGCATTCGATGTTTCCAACAAAGCCTTAATGTCTAAAACATACAAAGAACTCATAAAACTCAACAACAGTAGAACAGGCAATCCAATCAAAAAATGGGAGGAGGAATTGGAGAGGCATTTTTCTGAAGAGCATATACAGATGGCCAACAGGCACATGAAATTATGTTCTTAATCACTGGCCATCAGGGAAATGCAAATTAAAACAATAATGAGATATCATCTTATACCTGAAAGACTGGCTATTATCCAAAAGTCTGGAAACAACAAATATTGGTGAGGATGCGAAGAAAAGGGAACACTTTTGTACTGTTGGTGGGAGTGCAAGTTGGTACAACCCCTACAGAGAACAGTTTGGAGATCCTTCAAAAAACTCAAGCTGGAACTCCTATATGATCCTGTCATTCCACTTCTAGGCATCTACCCAAAAGATACAAAAGCACCCATCTGCAGATATGGATGCATCCCATATTTATTGCAGCCTTATTCATAATAACTAAGAACTGGAAATGACCTAAGTGCCCAACATCAGATGAATGGATCAAGAAAATATGATATATATATAGATATATATATATATATATATATATATATATATATATATACAACAGAATACTACACAGCCCTTAGAAGAGATGAAACCCTGTCATTTGAATCAACATGGATGGAGCTAGAGGGGATTATGCTAAGTGAATCAAGTCAAAAGAAGAAAGATAGATACCAGATGCCCTCACTCATAGATGGAATGTGAATAGACAAAACAAAGGAACAGATGAAAAATAACCAACCCTGA
>RJWH01005112.1:0-85269 GCA_004363575.1 Solenodon paradoxus | reverse complement strand
GACTTTGCCACGTCCCAGACGTAGGTGGCGGGGGGTGGGGGGGGGGAGCCAGAGGGAAGGGACTGTCCAAGCAGTGGGAATGGCAGATGCTGGAAGACAAGAGGGGCAGGTTCCTGACACGGCAGGTTGTTCAGCTGATGGGGATGAGGGTGACAGAGAGTTGGAAGAGAAGAGGCTGGGCAGTATGAGGCAACCTGGTTCTTCGGAGGCTTTGGGAGTGGTGGGCAAAGGGTCTGCTCCACAGAGCTAAGGAGAATGCACGTAGGGTCACGTGAGTGGGGGCGGGGGGAGATGGACGAATGATCCAGGCCCGGCCAATCAGAGTAGAGCGCCCTCCCTTCGACTACAGTGATTGGTTCAGAAATGACACCTGACCACCAGGCTGAGCCAATGAGACTCCATATGACTGAACGATTGGAATGCGTCTGGCTTTACCGCTGAGAGTCTTACCCCTGGTAATTTCCTTGTGGGAAATCAAGGTGGCAACACAAGACCGTCCTTGTCAGGAGGGATCTGTTGGTAGACAGAATTCGATGCTTACCCAGCATTAGAAAGACAGAAGAGCCGAATATTAAAAAAATAAATAAAGGAAGAAAGAAAAAAATAAAAAAGGAAGTCCCTAAAGAGATTCCTTAATCCCATGCTGTTCAATAGAAGTAGAATCTGAGGCTTGCCTCCAAACAAGGCCAGTCCATGTGCATCCCAAAGACCCAGGTTCACATCCATTTTTATATAAATGTCAGTTTTGTCCCATCTTTAATAAACCAGAGTCATCTTTAACGGGGGAGGAGGGGCAGTTGAGCTTCCCTGGGGCCAGTCTATGAAGGGACCCTATTTGCCCCGCATTAAAGATGGCCCTTGCCAGCGCTGACGGCCGTGACCATGACCGTGAGCTGTGTGGGAAGGGGATCCCCCACACCCTGCATACCCCTGCTTCGTCAAAGGGAGCAGAACACTGCAGCGTGATGGAACCTCAGGTAAGTACTATGGAGATTCTCTCCGGCACTGGGATGGTTGTGAAGGCTGGTGTTTTAGGCAGGACATTTAAAGTGGCACTTAAGGATTGCCAAATTTGGTTTTCAGCTAAGGTGCCAGAATTCCTTTCACTGGCCCTGGCTACACGTTTGCATGAAGTCCTGACATTCCGCATGTCATTACTATGTGGTTGTGATGGTGGGTATTACATAGCACTTACTTGTTGCTGACCTGGCTGCTCTGCTCCTACCTGGATGATTCCGCCTCCTCCCCTCCCTGTAGTCACCAACACATAACCTCACCCTGTTTTTGCCATCCTGATGTCCCATTTTTGTCATCTCAGTGTTCCGTTTTTCTTTGTCTCAAGGAAATATGATTAGCCTAATAAAAATAAAATATTTTTTCCTCCTCTACTCTCCCTGCCTGCTTGCTTGCTTGCATCCTGCCTGAACCTTTTCTTAAAAAACAGAAAAGAAGTAGGATGTCAGGCACATATCTATCTTTAAATTTTTCCATACTAAAAAAAATAAAAAAGATGAAATTTGTGTCCTTTGCAATAATCTGGATGGAACTGGGAGGGATTATGTCAAGTAAAATAAGTCAGAAAGAAAAAAAGAGTTACAGGATGTAGTATAGAATGAAATGAAATCAATGAATATGCAAATCCCAACAAAATGAGCAGGACACAGGACTGTGTTGTGAGGGGAAGGAAAGGGAAGGGAAGGAGAGAGGGGACAGGGTGGAGGTAAGGGACACTGGAACTCTGGTGGTGGGTGTGGTGTGAAAGACAGACTGAGATGCGATTTCAATCTCCTCAAATGAAGATAGCATTGTGAACAAGAGATAATAAATATGACTATTTTCAAGAAAGAGACAAGTGAAATTCATTTTAAGGATATATTTTATTTAACCCACTAGATCAAAAATATTATTTCAATCTGTATTTAATATAAAAAGGATGAACACATTCTTTTACATTCTTTTTTTCCTATTGTCTTTGAAATCTATTTTACAATGGAAGAAGAGTAAGTACCCAGCCCACGATAACTTGTTCCACATGTCCTCAAACATTCTCCAGTGACTGACTGGTAGCATTTGCAAAACTCAAACTAATTAAACACAAAGAAGATTTCAGATTCACATTCTCCGCTCTGGCCACGTTTCCAGCGAGTGGCTGCCATGTTGGATCGTGCTGCCCAAAAGCAGTCTGTTTGCCTGACTGAGGGGGATGCACAGTCCAGAGAGGGGAGTAACTGCTCGAGGTCCCGCAGCTGAGCAGGAGCAGGGAGACATTCTCTGGGCTCTGTGGGGCCCCCACTCCACCGCCTGCCCTATTTAAACAGGTGTTGGACACCTGCCTGGGAAGCAGCCATCGCAGAAATAAAGTAGGAACCCGAGGCCCTTCCTTGCTCCCCACTTCTCGGCAGCCACAGTCCCCGCCAAAGAGAGTAAGAGTTCAAATCTTGCTGAGGCTCAGATTCTTAGACGGTCAGCTTCTCAGCGCTCCTTTATGTTCATCTGGTCTGTACACATCTCCACTGCTGGAGACAACACGCGTGGACGAGTGCCCAGATGGCTTCAGCAGGCGTGCCTTGAGCACACAGGTGCTGGCGGGCGCTGCCCTGCTGGCAGGTGCTCCCTGTCCCCCCTGGGAGGAGAGAGCAGTGAACACAGCATGCGGGGTCGCAGGGGGCGACTGGGACAGGCGACAGGGGAGCCGGCAGATCACCAGCAGATCGCGTGCCTTGTGGATGGAAAAGCACCAGCAACATCCTCGCAGGCTGGTTGAGACCTTGGGAAAACCCAGACGGAGCGCACACCTGGCCCTGCTGCCTGGGCCCAGGCCTGTGGGGGCGGGGGTAACAGCCCAAAGGCTGGGAGGGGTTGTTTATGTCGTTGGTGTCTGGAACCCAGAGGGCTTATCATGCAGGCGAAGTCTGAGCTTGTCGGTGTGCGGGGTTGGCCCGGGACCTGGGTGGGTATTGACTGAAGTCTTTCTGTCAGTCGTTAACATGGCTTCATCGCTGAGGCAGTCTCTCCCGGCTCCGCCGCAGCCCCACTGTCTTTTGTATGTGAGCGTGTGTACCCACACACGTGTACTCGACCAGTCACCCAGTTTAGTTTGTGGAGCCCAGTGGAAAATGAAAATGCAGAGTCCCTTGTTCAAAAATTAAGAATTTCAAGACATGGCGCACCCTGGTGGGGCGGAGTAGTGGTTTCGTCAACTGCCTCCCACCAAAGCGCAGTCCACACACATCCCAAGGACCCGGGTTTGTGTCCCGGGCAGGGAGAGTAGCCAAGATGAACAACTAAATAAAAATAAATACAGCACTTCTTCCTCCTCTCTCTTCCTGCCAGCCTGCCGGCTCACCATCATTCCTGCCTGCACTTTTCCTTGAGGAAAACAAGAAGAATTTCAAGATGCGACATTGGCGCAGAGCAGAGACCGGGCTCTGTCGCGGGCCCAGGAAGCCCACCACCCACACGCTTGAAAACTTGATCTCGTTGCTGGCACCGTATGGTTGCCTTCCTCCTCTCCAAACACTGCGATCCTATGAAGTATGACAAACCAGGGCCAAGGGCTTTGGAGAGTCGTTATCTCAAGTAGCCTGTCACCATGAGGATGGCATGACTGTGGCCCCCACTTCATGTAGGAGGAAGTGGAGGTGCAGGGGAGCACCTGGCACTTGGATCAAACTGAGCTGAGTGCAAAGCCTGGGCTCAGCCCCGGCACCTGCTTTTCCTCCAAAGAGAAATAAGCCACCATCTACTTTGTGTCCTTACTGATTTATTTTCCTCTGACGAATATGGTGAATCTAATAGAAAAGGAATCACCACATTCCTCTTGCCTCGTGAGGTTGGTCATCCTTCCGTTCAATGAGTCCCCACCATGGGAACCCCTGGAGTCCCCACCTGACCCCAAATCAGCTAGGATTCTCAGGGGCACATCTCTCTGAGTCACCTTCTGAAGTTGCCTGCATCTCTCCGCCCCCATGTGGGTTCGAGGGCAGCCCATCTTCCTTTTAATGCCTTCTCAAGGTGTCGCTTAACTTCCGCAGAGAGAATCGCACCACAGGACATTGAACAATGGAAGGTACCATTTGATGCTTACCTTCTTAGCGACCCCCCAAGCTCCTACGGCCTCCCAGGACTCCTTCCTGACTGGGGCTCCCCCAGAGCCCTCCTTCTATGCTCCAAACCTCCTAAATTCTCCTTCTCTCCCCAAGTCTGCCTCTCCTTCCGCTTTGCTGGGATTCCCATCCATTCATTCATCCCTCACTGAGCATCCTCATGTGTCAGGCACTGTATTTGGTGCTGGGGATACAGAGAAGGAAAGATGACTGAGTCCCTGCCTTCACCCGAAACAGATCAGCTCTGAGTTTCAGGGTGACAGGTGTTTTGAAGTCAAAGGATGGAGAATTAGAACACAGTGGGGAAGACCCATTTTAGATGGCATGGTATTTAAGCCAGGACCTGAAATAAGAGCAGAGACCAGCCTATGATGTTAGTCCTTCGCCAGGGACAACACGGACAAGCGCCCTAAGGATGGAGTATCTGGGGGACCTCTGTGGAGCCAGGAACCTGGACTGTTAGGAGCAAGGGGGAGTGAGGGAGACAGGTCCAAGGGCAGGCTGGTCAGACGGTGGCCGTGGAAAAGGTTGGGTTGTAATTCCCCGTTCCCGGGAAGCTGCGGAGACTTGCACAGGCGAGTGATGGGCTCTGATGACATTTCAGGAAAGGTTTCTCAGGCTGTTGGATGCACTGGAGGATTGAGAGGACCACAGTAGAAGTGGGGAGTGATGGAGACATTTCAGGGTTCTTGTGTTGGAGGAGGATAGCCGGCCTGAAATGTGTTGATGGAGCTGGAAGAAGCAGAGAGATCTGATACTTACTTCAGAGGTGGAAATAGTGAGTCAGTAGTGTTTGGTGATGGAAGATGAGTCTTTCATTCCTGGGACCTCTCCTTTCATCCACAAGCCCCACCTGCCTCCTCGCCCAGCCCTTGGAAGTGTCCATAATGCTACACCAGTTACCCAAGTCACAGGTTCAAAACTGCACCCCTGGGTGTCCCAGGTGGTCGAAAAAGGCAGATGGAGTCCTTGGGGGATTGAAAGATCCAGTCTGGCATCAGCTAGTGGAGGAAGAAACAGACGATCTTCTATTTCATCATGCTCCTTGTTATTACTGAAATGAGATAAAAAATGAAAAAAGACTGATGATATCACGTGTTGGCAAAGATTTGGAGAAATAGATGTTGTCTATCACATCAGTGGGAAAGTCAACAAGGCAGATCTTCTGTCAGATAGCACGCTGGGGTTATGTGTTTACATGCAAAAATCTGGGACCATGTCCTCAGATCCAGAGACCCCCTGCTCGAGGAATGAGTAGGCGCCGGCGCACTCCTGCACGGGCTTGGGTTTCCATGTCCGTGTAGGAGTTAGTCAGAAACTGCAAACAAGCATCTTACACGTCTATCAGCTCATCAGCTGCGGGGCGGTGGGCCGAATGAGACCCACACACACACACAGGCAGCAGTTAAAATGATTGAGATAGATGTCTTTGCTCCAACCTGAAAAGTTCTCCCAGGCCTCCTGGGAAGTGAAAAAGCTGGTTACTACCAGGACAGTGTGCTCGGCATGAAGCCCGTTGCGTAAGAAGAGGAAACCTTAAGCAATGCTGCGCATTTCTAAGTGTTCACATACATTCTTGCGAAGTACGTAGGGGAGAGACTCCACTAAATGACACGAAACCTTTAACCGTAGCTACTGAGAGGATAGGTGGAAGGGCAGCGTAGATAAAGTTGATGTTGGTCTTTTTTAAAAGATTAATTTTAGTAAAGGAATATTGCATCACAACATTATACAGATGTGAGGTATGCATCGTTGTAAATCCACATCTATTGATAATACATTACGTCCACAACTGTTTTGGTTGTTTCTTCACTGGATAATTCATCTTCTTTACTCCATTTGCCCCCTACCCTTATGTTTATGTTTTAATATTTCACCATGAGTCTGTTTTTGTGCATTATTGGTGTCATTAAAATGTGAAAAATAAAACTAATATATATTCATGATAAACTCCCTGAAAACGAGGATGTAAAGTGAAGGTGGAAAATACATATAATATTATACCCCAAATAAAATAACCTTATTCAGCTTTTATAACATGCTCCCATTCTTTCTATATATTCCTGTGCTTACAAGATAAAGATGTCACTATAGTCAACAAACTCTTTTGTGATTTGCTTTAAACAAGCACTACTTTATACTATAGTGTGAATACCCTTCCATGTCATTATTCGCCTTAGCCAAATTTTCTTTCTTTCTTTTTTTTTTTTAAATGGATGCATTGTATCATGCTGCTTGGATTTGTCATTATATATTTAGATCCCCCGTGGTTGACACATAGCTCGTTTCTTATTTTTCCTTTGTTATGTACAACTATTCAGTACCTCTTTAGACAGTTGTCCAAATGTTTATTTAAGACAGTTTTATTAGGAGGCCATGTGGGCTGAAGCTATTTTAATGCTTACAATACACTCTGTACAGTTGCTTCCCTGCATGGGAAGCCCATTGTGAGGTGAACAGGCGGACTGTCCCAACAGAACTCCTTTGTCACCAGACTTTTCAAGAGCAAGAAGTTTTCCAACTTCTTGTCCAAAGGGAGGAAGTTTCCCAAGATAGTCAGTGGTGTTTCCCTCCGAGGAGACCTTCAGAGCGGAGCAGATGCAAATCTGTCTGGATTGGTCTGCAGAGGCAGACATGCCCACATGGCATTTTGAAGTCCCTTTCTGATTTGAAGTTTCAGTGACAAGAAAAATCCTTGGAACCGGCCTCAAGACTCACCTGTTCGTAAGTGTGAAGGACCCTGGGTGGGTCCGAAGTCTGCCCATGGCTCCCATTGCTCCTTCAGCAAATCCTCGCATCTCCATCATTTATGCACACTGTCCACACACCTGTCTTCAGCCCAGTGCCCCACCATCCGCGTGGCCCCGACGGGCATTAGGAACAGCTGCTGCCCCTGTGCCTCTCACTATTTCTCCTCTACTGGTCCCTGCTTGGGTTTCTGCAAATACTCAGTGTATTACTCATTCATAAATATGACGAAATCCTAATCATTATTGACTATCTCACTCCCACAGTCAATTGCTCCAAGTTGCAAACATCTCTCAAATACATACATGTCCCCTTTCCCTATACCTCTGCCTTTGTCTCTGGCAAACCCTCACATCACAGGCACGAGCACTTACAAAGACCTTATCATTGCGAGGCATCGTTATAAGCCCTTTAACACTCATGGGTCTACTTACCACTCCTAAGTGAGTATCCATTCTGAACCAAAGAGGTCACAGCCTCTTGGTGAATCTCCACTCTCCAGTCTCTAGTCTGGAATCTGAGCCATCCTCACCGTGGCCAGGATATGGTGCCTGTGTGAGGTAGGTCAATTTCTTTTTTAAATGAAAACATTGCATCCATGTAACAAAAATGTTAGATGATGATGACAATATTGATGATGATGATGATGATAATGTCATTCAACCAGCATCCAGCTTAGGGGCACAACATTACAAATTCCTGAAACTTCCCCATGTCCCTCCTTAAGCACTTCCTCTCCCTCCCATGCAGAGGCAATAACTACTCTGAATTTTGTATTTATTATCTCTTTGCCACGTGGTAGTTTTTTCACAGCTGGGTGCAGTCTTGAACAATATGGCACCAATTCTGCATGACAAATCTGGAGAAATAGTGTGGCACCGCATTTTCCCCCAGCCTGTGTGGTTTTGCTCCACATTTTGTTGGTGAGATCCATCCATCTTGTTTAGTAGAGCAGAAACGTATACATTTCCACTGCGATAACTCTCTCTGCTGTGTGAGTAACACACAGATCGCCCATCCAGTCCCCTCTTGGCAGATACAGGGTTGGGGCTGTCCATGTCTATTACATCTCCTTAATGAACACGTGAAAGAGTTTCTGGGTGAGGCAGGCAGGCACAGAAATATAGTTAGTAAGGTATGTGCTTCTAAACATTGACCAGATAATGCCAAGTTGCTTTCCATAATGGTTGTCTGAATTAACACTCCCACAGCAGTGTATAAGGGCTGACGTTGTTTCACAGTCCTGACAACACTTGGTATTGTCAGACTTGAATATGGCTGCCAACTTGGTGGGTGTGAATTGGGACATTATGGAGATTTTAGGCTTGCGTTACCCTCATTCCTAATGAGGTTGGGCATCTCTTCATGTTTATTGGCCATGTTTGTTTCCCTGTCTGGACAACGCTTTGTTACAAGTTTTAGTCCCTTTTCTATTGTATTGCCTTTTTCTTACTGATTCCTTAGAAGCCTTAGGAGCTCTTTATATATTCTGGTTCTAATGTTTGGTAAAGTATGTGCATTCCAAGTTAATTTCCCAGTCGGTGGCTTGCTTTTTCTAAATGATGTGTTTTGTGATTGCAAGTTCTTCTTAGCATAGTAGAATCTAGTGATGCTTTCCTTTCTGGTTTGTGCTTTTGATGTCTTTTTAAAGAAATCTCCCCCTCCTCCTCCAGAGGTCATAGAGATAGTCTTCCATACTTCATTCAAAAAACTTCCCTTACACATGAGTCTTTAATTCACCTAAAATTGATTTCATATAAACAAGGATCCAATTTCATTTTTTTCCCATATGGGTAAGCAGCTGCCTAGCTCTGTTTATTGAATAGTTCACCTCCTATGTTATTTTACAAAACCACCTCTTCTGTGGATCACATTTCCATGTATGTTTGACTCTGCTTCTAGACTCCCCAGTCTGGTCCACTTGTTTATGTGTTTATCCCTAAGCCCAAATCACACTACTCCAATTACTAGTGCTTTGAAACAAGTGTTAATTATGACTTTATATTGTGTTTACTGTTACCTGGTAGGCCGAGTCCCACCCCTTGTTATTTATTCTTCAGGAATGTCTTGATTCTTTTCGATTCTTTGCTCTTCCTAATAAATTGTAGAAAGAGATGGTCATTTACCATGTATACCCTGGGAACTTTATGTGGAGCTGCACAAATGAATGTGTGATGAGATTCTATTTTATAGTGAATATTTATTTATACTTACCTGCGTGCTTGTCCTTTTCTTCCCCTTATTGTTTGGTCTTGCATTTAGACCTTACATCTTCCAGTGTTCCTTTGGCGAAGGCTGGTTTGAAGGTCAACATACTCAATATTAGTTTGTTTGAAAATTCTGTCCTTGTTCTTGAAAGATAGTCTGACGAGGTGCACAGTTCTAGCTGCCCTTTGATAATATTGTCGTCCCCACCGTCCCGTCATCACTGCTGTAAAGTCAACTTCCCACAGATTCTTCTTTCTTCTGTCTTGGTCATCTGTTGTTTCTTTCTCTGCCTATAGTTCCTCTTTGACCATGTTCTTCTGCGGGTTCCTTACGTTACTTATAGATGTGGAGTTAAACTCTTATGGTGTTTGAGGTTTACTGGGCTTCTTGAGTATGACGATTCATGTTTTTTATCAGTTTTGAACCGTTCTTAGCCCCCATGATCTGTTTGACTATTCTCTTTGTATTCGTTCCCTGTGGCTGTTGAAACAAATTGCCAGAAATGGAGTGGCTTCAAGTAACAGAAATGTATTCTTTCACAGTTCTAGAGGTCCAAAGTCACTGATCAGCATGACAAGGGCTGAAATCAAGCTCCCAGCAGGACCGGCCTTCTGCTGGAGACCCCAGGGTAGAATCCCTTCCTGTCTCTTCCAGCTTCTGGAGGTTGCCAGCACTCCTTGGCTTGCTGACTATCACTCCAGTCTTCAAGAGCAGCATCTTCAAAACTCTCTGCTCTGTCTTCGTATCCACTTCTCTGTGTTGTCAAGGCTCCTCTGCCTTCCTATTATAAGGATATGTGTGATTTCCTCTAGGAGACCCTGGATAACCCAGACCAATCTCCCCATCCTCTGACCCTTAACTTAATCACATCTGCAGGGAGCCTTTTTCCCTATATGGTAACATCCACAGGTTCCAGGCATTAGGACACAGGTATCTTTTGGGAGGCCAGTCTTTAGACGACCACTCTGAACTCTAGTGAGATGTTATAGACTCTGTCCTCAATGTCTTTAGTCACTTTTCAGCAGTTTAAAACTTTGTCTCTCTTTGCTGCATGCTAGAGTATTTCTTCAGCTATGTCTTCCATTTTCCCAGTTATCCATCCAACCCTTAAATCTGTTGTTTAAATGGGCCATTGGCTTTTAAATTTCACTTAACGTATTTTTCAATCCTGGAAGTTCTGTTTGGTTCTTTCCCACGGTCATTTTAATCTTTTTTTTTTTTTTTTTTTTTGATGCCAGACTTAGTGTGATTCTCTTTCTAATGGATTCAGTTCTTTAAGTTGAACACAACTGGAGCCCCACCTCTGTGACTCAGCCCTTGAAGGTGTAACTTTAAGAATGTAACTGGGAAAAAACTCACACCTCTTTAATGAAATTTGATTGTGAAAAGGATCAAGGAAATGGGCCAATGGCTGGAAGGGAAAGTAAAGATAAAAAAATGAAGATTGAGACATTTCATTAAGGCAGATGGGTGTTCATATGGTGATGAGAATGACTCAAGGGTGGGACAATGTCCTTGTGTAGAGAAGAGCACTCGGGTCCAGTGCCCAGGGGAGGACTGGCAACAGGCAGGAACTGGGGAGTTCACACATAGTGCAGGGGGAGGGCAGAGCAGGTCCCAGGGCTGGAAGGAGTGATGGGTGGGTGCGGGGGTGTCTCTGGCTGCTCCCTCTTTCTCAGTAAACAGGAAGGAAAGAAAGTCTGAGAAGGAGCATGGGGAGGAGGTGCTGGAGCATGAGGGAGAGAAGGTGTGAAATAGCTATCTAGGACAGAGGAGAGTGAGCGAGCAGGAAATGGAATGGGATCTCTGGCAGCAAAATTGCCTAGTGGGCTAAGGCTGATGAGTATGGTTATGTTTCCTCCCTCCCTCCCTCTCTCCCTCCCTCATCCCTTCTGGTGCAGGCAGGAATTAAGGCAAGTAGGCAGACAGGAAGAGTAAGGAGGAAAAAACATTAAATTTTTTTTAATTGTTCATCTTGGGTATTCCCCCAACCCAGGGACACACATGGTCCTTGGGATGCATGTGGACCATGTCCTGGCCAGAGGTGGCAGACCCAACCGCTACTCCACCAGGGTGCACCAATGGTTATGTGTTTCTAAATCACAAATTGGACCCACATTCCTTCCCACTTTAAAACCCTCACTCACCCCACCTCGGCCCTCAGCTCCTTTGTATGACCTCAGCAGTCCTGGATCCCAATCCTGCCCTCTCTCCCCAGCGGCCCGAGCTCCTGGCAGTTCTCGGACCTCTGCTGTGGCTCCCGCTGTTCCCACCGCCTGGAAGGCCCTCCTTTGCCTCCACCCCCAGGGTCTGTCTGCCCAGGAAGATGGCCCACTTCTGCTCCTGCCCCTCAGCCACGCTCCCCATCCTGACTTCTAGGGATGACGGCGCCCCCAGATCTCACTGACTCTGACTCTCGGTCATTTACGGTTCCGGCTCCACCAGGCTGTGGACTCATCGATGGCACAGATGGTGCCCTGTCCTTCCTGCGTCCCTGCAGTGAGCAGGTGCAAAGATGATGTCTGTGGAGAGGATTGAGCCATGGCAGAGAGCTGGGTCAGGCGGCCGGGCTGTTACCCCGAGGGCCATACGTGGAACCCCTGGTCTGCAGAGAAGAAACGAGAACAGTACCCAAAAAGCAGAGCCGAGGTCTGAGGTCGGGGAAAGCAGGCCATGCTCCCAGGTGGGGGGCAGAGGAGCGAGCGGGAGCAGGATGGGGCGGGGGGGTGGGGGAAGCTGTTGTCACACGATGCATGACACACTTCTTCAAACTGGGCACCTGGCGTGGGACTCTGTGCCGTCTTCTGGACCTTCATGTTGGGGACAGGCACAGGCTTAGCAGGTTTAAGGAAACAGGCTGCTGCGGAGCACTTTGTCACGAGGAGTCACAGACTTTTAAAGGTAGGAGAGCTGTGAGGAGCCCCCAGACTCTCGTTCCCAAAAAATCTCATGCTCAGCTTCTGACAGCCTGCAGGCATGCCCACGAGAAAAATGGTTAAATGAGGACCTGGAGCCGGCCTGGAGTCGGGTCAAGGGCAGTGCTCAAGGGTCAGACTGCCTGCCGGCCACAAGCTGTGCTGCTGTGGGCAAGTTGCCCTGCCTCTCTGATCTTCAGCCCCCTCATCTATAAAATGGGGACAGTGAAAGGACACAGCATCTGATTTAAAAGTGGGCAAACAGTTTGGACAGATAGATTTTAAAGCAGACAACAGACATGGCCAAGGAGCACACACAAATGTGCTCACCATCCTTAGTCAGGGAAACACATCAGAACCACAGCGAGACACCCCTTCACCCCTTAGACAGTGACGAGTGTGGCCGACCTGTACAGAACTGAAACCTTCTTGCCTTGCTGGTGGGAATATCGAATGGCGCAGTGGCTTTGAAAAAGCCTTTTCCTAAAACAGCAAATACGGAGTTAGCATACGACCCAACGGTTCCACCCCTGGGGTTCTGCTCAAGAAACAAAGTAAACATACGTGCATAGCAAAACGTGCAGGTGAAAGCTCAAAGCAGCGTCACTCGTAATCACCAGACAATGGAAACTGTTCAGATGTCTCTCAACCAGCCAACTGTGGTCTGTCCATACAGCAGAACACTGATATGAAAGAGGATTCAAATATTAAAACATCCACAGGGATGGATGAACCTCAGAAACATGACGCTCAAGGAAAGAGCGACCCCCAGGGCCACACTGGCAAGATGGTGCTTACAGGAGATTCTGGAACAGGCCAGTCTATGGAGATGGAAAGTAGGTGCATGAGCACCCAGGGCTGGCGGGGGTGTCAGGGTGGGGGTAGGACGCTGACTCTAAGTGGCCCATGCTGTAAACTAGATGCTGGAGAAGGAGACCTGACCCCTGTGAATATAATAAAATACATTGAGTCATGTGCTGAAATGTGCAAATGCTGTGGCATGTACATCAGACCTCAATAAAACTGCTTCTGGGGAGGGAGGTGATAAGGGTGTCCACTCAGCAAAATGGCTGGGAGATGGCGTGACACGTGTGTGGTCCCTGAGTGCCTGGCATGGCATGTGCAGCGGCCTCAGCCTCACCCTCAGCCTCGCTGCGGCACGGCCGCCCTGGCCCCACTTCTGCCTGCTGGACCCTCCAGTTCCTTGCCTGGGGGCCTCCTCATGCCACCCACAGCAGGGGTGAAGCTCTGGGAAATCCACCTCCCCCAAGAACCATGCAATGCTGGACAGGAGTTGATGCAGGGACCCCGGCTTGCATGGCGGGGTTCTGCACTGGCCCTGCGATTTCCTTGGGGCTGAGCTCCAGTGGGCCCTGAGGGTAGCTGGCTGCCTCTTCCTTTCCAGCCCACATCTCAGAGCCAAGGCCTGAGGCCAGGGGGAAGCAGGCCATGTACCTGGATCTTTGTATCAGGTCAGCTTTCCGGGGTGCCGTGTCTAAGGCGCTGCTCCAAACACTGGCTGTGATTAGGGCCCTAATGGGACTGGGGACCCCAGCCGGCCCATCTCCATTTCACTCCTGGGCACTGTCCAACCCTGGCTCTCTACTCCAACCCAAGGAGGCACCTCAGGAGGGTGGGCTTGCTGTGGGTGGAGCTGAGGCCCAGAGAAGGAAAGAGAGGGTCCCCTAGGCTCTCCAGACCTTGAGAACTGTAGGCCACGCGCTTCCAGAGAACTAACTCCTCACGGCAGCTGGGCCTCATGTGACCGGATTGGAAATGGGGGCTCAGAGAGGTGGAGAGACTGGCCCAAGGTCACACAGCGGCGATGGGGCGGTCTCTGAATTTGAGCCCAGAGCCCCAGTCCCTGATGCGGCACGGTCCTCCTTTCTGGAGCCCTGCTCCGCAGCCGTCCCACAGACATCCCATGTGGAGTCAAGGGGACTCTGGGTTTACTGGGGGATTCCATGTGCTTTGTCTGCTGTCGCCTTGGCCCACGCCCAGCTGCGAGGTGACCCAACAGGCGGCTCTTTGGTTGGGCTGTTTCTTACAGATTTATGGCTGAGGGAGCCCGTGGGCTGGATGAGGGCGACAAGGACGCTGGTGTGGCCTCCTTTGAGGTCCCACTGATTCATGAACCAGGAAGCCTCTTAATCAGTTTCCTGGCCCATAAACTGTGTTTACTGGGTACTCTCCTTAGATTTGCCAGGAGCCGGCAGGGTTGCTGTGGGGGCGCTCCTGACCAGCCGTGGGCCCTGGGTTTCAGGGGAGGGCCCCCTCAGAGAGCAAACCTGTACTTGGGCAGATGAGTCCCACTCCCCCACCAGCCCCACCCGCGGCTGTTTGCTTTGTTCGGATGGGAGCAGGGGTGGGGGTGGAGGTGAGGAGGGAAAGCGGGAGGGAGCTCACTTTTACTGAGACAGCACCCAGAGCCCCTGCTGCCTCGACACTGGGAGTCACACCAGGAGGCGCATGAAGCTGTGCACAGGTCCCACTTTCCCAGGACCCCATCACTGGAGGGGGCCAAAGACACTGACGGTCACAATGCAGTAATAACAGCAAACATGGGCGATCACATCCTGTATGTGGGGTTCATCAACCCTCACACCAGCCCTGGACACAGCCTACTGCCTCAGCCCTCCTTTTCGTTCAAAGGAAAGGTGCAGGCAGGAATGAAGGCAAGTAGGCAGGCAGGAGCAGAGAGGAGGAAGAAGAAGCGTTCTATGAATTTTATTTAGTTATGCATATTCACTGCCCAGCCCTGGGATGTGAACCTGGGTCGTTGGGATGTATGTGACATTCGTGGACTGTTCTCCTTCAGAGGCAGCTGACCAAACTGTACTCCATCAGGTCACACCTTGGTTTCCATTTTATAGACAAGCAGCTGAGGCAGAGCAAAGCTTAGTCACTTGTCCAATGACCTAGAGCTGGAACTGAGATGGGCCAGAATTGAGCCCAGCCTCTCTGGTGCCAAGGCCTGTAGGTTCAATCTCCCCTCTAGGGTCTCAGTAGTTGTGGGGGCCATCAAGGCAGCCCAGAGGAGGGCGGGATCTGCTCTGTTGAGGGTGGGATTGGGGTACATAGTGGTTTCATGCTGACGCCTGGCTGAGACTTTGAGGGATGAATAGGAGTTCGGTGCGGAGGGGGCAGGCAGGGTTTTCCGTCATATGGAACCACCTGTGCATAGCTAGAGAGGCCTAGGGAGTTATGAGCGGCTCAGTGTTGCCGAAGTGTAACACGTAAACAGGAGAGCGGTGAGGTGGGCCTGCAGACCAGGCCTGAGGCATGGAAGGCCTGTCCTGCTAAATTGTTTGGACTTTGTGAAAGTCGTGGTCCCACCCTTTAGGGAGCCTTTCTGAGCTTGGAGAGACGAGCCAGCTCATCAGGAAGTGATGATGGGTAATTCATGTCCCTGCACCTGTGGATGGAGAGGGATGGGTCACAGGGGGGTTTTCCCTAAGGAAGGGCTGTCTTGCCAGGGTCTCATAATGGAAAGAAAAGGGAGGAAACATGCACGAAGGTGCAGGAGGTGCTTGGGGAACATGAAGACGAGGAAGGGGTGTGAGCAGCTGGAAGAAAGCTCTCCGGTGCTATGCAGCCTTGGCCACCAAATGCCCTTTCCAGTCTAACTGACTTTGAATTCTGACTTGCTGCTGGCTGGCTATGTGACCTTGGTAAAGTCACTGAACCTCTCTGAGTCTCTTCCAAGTAGAATGGAAGCAAATGGTCATAACTTCCTAGAGTTCCGATGAGGAATTCACTCACTCTGGTCCCATTATCAGATCTTTGAATGTCAGTCAACTTCCTCCACCCGTGGTCGGGAAACTTTTCCTATAAAAAGTCGAATAACCAGTATATCAGCACAGTGGACTCTGCCTATTACCATTAGACTGCAAAAGCGGTCATGGGCAAAAGTTGGTGAAAGAGCGTTGATGGTGCCAACTCGGTTTCATGTGTGAACACTGAAATTTAAATTTCCTGCATTTGACAAGTATCGTGAAATGTTATTCTTCATCACCCCTGATTCAGAATATTTAAAAAAATGCTTTCTTTAGGTGCGCCCTGGTGGAGTACTGGTTTGGTCCTCCGCCTCTGACTGATCTCAGTCCACATACATCCTAAGGTCTGGGGTTCGCGTCCCACGGCCAGGAGAACAACCAAGATGAACAATGAAATAAAAATAACGAAAGTGCTTCTTCCTCCTCTCTCTTCCTGCCTGCCTGCCTACTCACCTTCATTCCTGCCTACACCTTTCCTTTAAAAAAGTGTGCTGTCTTTAAATTTGCCTCTTACTTAAATTCATTGAAAAGGAAACTTCATTTCACACCAGCACTAGTTAACATAGCTAGAAGGTGATCCAGAAAATAGCATGAAAAAGCAAACTGAGTGTTACTCAGGTCTTGACAGGTCTCGTGCAGGGGTCTGAGCTGGGCTCTGTTCAGGACAGACAGAGGTGTTAAGGGCACCTGAGGCAAGGACATGCAGGCTTTCTCCTCTAATTCAGGAAAACAGTGGAAACGGGCTGAACGAGAGGGCACTTCATATACGTCCGTGTCATTTATTGCTGCGTCTTGGACGCTCTGCCCTCATCGTGGGGGAAGTAACCCCGATGTCATCTGGTCAAGTGCCTAGTGCCACGCCTGCTTGTGCTACTGGACACTGCTGGTGACAGCTGGTGTCCTGCATTCTAGTCGACGTGGCTACTGCTCTGGGGAGAAAAACGCTGCCTCTGATCAACCTGTGGGGTGTGAGTCAACTTCTGCTAAGTGTTTTGCAATCACCTAATGACAAGTTGATGGCCGGTGCAGGGGACGATTATTGTTTATAAAATACCAATCACAATAATACTGGAGAGTGGAGGTTGATGCGACGTTAGTGCCCCAAGCATCTTTGAAAAGCATCACTAAAATTATAATTAAAATTGCACGATGGATGAGTCAAGAACATTAAAGCGACATAGGCCCGGTGGAGAGGCCAGCTGAGAGAGACAGCCTGCGGACCCTCCCCAGCCAGGCCCTTGGGAATTTTGAGGCTCCGACTGAGATGGCGCTTTCTCATGAGGAAGCTCTTGTTGGAGGGTCCCAGGCCTCAATGGCCTCATCTGAGTAATGGAGAGAGCAGTTTCTGGGTGCAGGGGGCTGGATCAGATGAGCCCTTTAGGTTCCGTTCTGCCCCCTCAGCTGATGCGAATCTCGGATCTGGGTGTCCGGGTCATCTCAGCAGCTGATGCTTTCCGCCTGGGAGAACACACGTCACAAAACACCTAACAAGCTATTGCAACTCTAAAGGAGACTGAACAAACAACATTTCTACCCAGTGCTGTGTCTCCAGACCGAATTTTCAGCAGAAAATTCCAGCAGCAACAGCCCCAGTCAGCTGACCCCATAATGCAAGACCTCAAACTGTCTGAGAAGCTGAAAAATACCTTGTTTCCTGGAGAAGGCAAGACCCCTCTGAGCTGCCTGGGAAGATGGAAAGCATCCTGTCTCCAGAGAATGCAAGGCCTTTGAGCCCCTGGAAGCTGGAAACACCTTGTCTCCCCAAGAACCGAAGCTACGTGAGAAACTAGGAAACCCCTGCATCTCACAGCACCTGTTGTCACACTCACCCAGGCTCGTCAGCCTGACAGTTCGGGGCTGACTCATCTCTCAGAGTCTGGCCCGTCTCCTCCCTTGGAAAGTGAATAAATCTATCGTTTGCTCTCTCCTGGCGAATTCTTTCACCCCACCATAGTGCAGCCTTGCTGCCAGGAGGCCACATCTGGCACTTGGAGGCTTTCTCTAACTGGTAGTGTTAAAAAAACAAACAAACAAAAAACAAGGGGATTTATTGCATATTCTGAAGTAACAGACAGAAATGTGCACAGCACATAATTAAACAGCTCAGCCAATGTTGCTGGCAGTTGGGTCACCTTAGGTCAAGAAAGGAGCAGAGTATGGGGACCCCCAGCCTCCCGCCTCCTCCAACCATTTGGCACTGTATTTAAAAAAAAATTGTTATTTCAGTTTGATTGTGTGATGTCTTTTTTCTGCCCTCCGCCCCCCATTTCTGATGCAAAATCGTGTGCGTTTTTTTTTCCCACAGCAATTCTGCAGTTTTCCGACAGCAAGGCCACATGTGACAAGTTCAGCTCTGACACTAACCATGAGGGCTAACACAGACCGCACACATTCAGGGCTCAGTCCCTCTCCAGACCCCTTCAGACACCAACCGCAAGTCCTGGGGCCACCCTGCTTCTCACCAGCTATAATGGGGGACACCCAGAATCCTCTCCTTTGGTTGAAAAATTCATTAGAAGACTCACAGAACTCAGGAAAACACTTTGCTTACATTTGCTGGTTTATTATAAAGGACACAATTTAAAAAGAGCCAGGGGATTGGCAGAGGGCATGGTCTGGGTACGAGGGATGGCATGGGGCTCCCGGCCTGGCCCTCCCGAGTACACCACTCTCCAGCATCTCAGAGTGCTGAGAACCCCAGTTCTCAGAATCCTGTTGTTTGGGGTTTGGTTTTGTTTTTAAGGGGAAGGAAGCAGGCAGGCAGCAGGCAGCAGGCAGGATGGAAGAGAGAGGAGGGAGAAGCTTTTTATTTAGTTGGTTTCTGATCTTAGCTGCTTCTCCTGGTTCTAGGCCAGAAACCCGGGTCCTTGGCTGTGTATGGGCTGCACCCCAGGCACTGAAGCCCCCAGAACGCACCCCGCGTAGGAGTTACAATGGAGGTTTCACTGTCTAGGTGTGATTAAAGTGTTGGCCACTGGAGATTGAACTCAGTCCCCCCAACTACGTGGCCCTAATCTTCTAACCATCTTCCTGATGAGCAGCCCTACTCTGAAGTGATCCACCCGCCTTAAGTAGGGACATGCCCTCCACTGGACCACACCTTCCAGCCCCCGTTGTCTGCACCATACAGTCCACAGCTCTGTCATGCCAGGGCAGCTCTGTGGTATTGAAGGGACACTCCTGCTCTCGCATCTAGTAGTAACAGAAAAGAAGTAAGGATGATGATGATGGAATTATCAATTCTGGGTCTCGCTAATAATCCAGGGGTTGTCCCGACCCATCTGATGCAGTATCTCGTTTCATCTCCAGAGAAATCTGTTCACCCTAAGAACCCTGTGCTCTCTATTTTCCACATAAAGAAATCAAGGATCAGAGAATGCGAGTACATTTCCCAAAGTCATACAGTAAAGAAAGCAAAACACTGACTGAGAGCAAGTCTGAGGTGGGGTGGGGACCAACTCTGAGCCTCAGGGAGCAGCTCTGTTCTGTGGGAGAACCTGGCTGGATTTCAGAGAGGCCTGGCCTTCCACCTTCAGGCCATCACCTGAGCATCACTTGGACTCAGTCTTCTGAGCCTCAGGTTTCCCATCCATAGCACGGGCATGGCTCTAACAGCCACTTACAGGGCCACTGTTAGGACGGAATTAGGTAGGAGCCTGAGAGCAGGCACAGACTTAACCATAAATTATTCCTGCATAAATGACTCCTCACTGCACGCCAGCTACGCAAAAGGGCTGCTGGAAAGCTGAGGTGCTGAGGATCTCGCCTCTGCCTCTCCCATCCGGTGCCTGCCACGGGCCTGCCGAGTGCGGCCTGCTGAGTGCGGCCTGCTGCTGGTGAACTTCAGTGGGTCTCTTGTTCCCGCCTGGCCATGAATTGTGAGAGGGTGACATGCTTTTTTTTTTTTTTTTTTTTTTTTTTGCAAAACAATTGTATAGTTTATCGAGTACATTTTATAATGAACCAGATTAGGAAATAGAATCTTTGCGTGTCACCCCAAAGACCTGTTTGGGTTCCCTCCTCTGAGGCATTATCCCTTCTCATAATGATTCCTCCACTTTCATAACCATCTTCCCTTGCAATGTTACTAGATTTGCTACCCAAGTGTCTTTCCCTGAATTCTACAAGTTTCCTGTTTGAAATATGTTTTTATAGCTTCGATCTCCAGATTTCTCCTTCATTCCTTTATATATGTCTTTTGCTAGAAAAAGGGCTTGGAAGTGACATACCATGTCTTATCTGATTTCCAGTTGAGTTCTTTTCAGATAATATATTTAGAAAACTTATAAATTATACCAAATAAAATCCATCATTTTAACCGTTTTCAGTGATAATTCAAAGGTGGATAATATAGTTACAATGTTGCATAATCATCCCCACTGCCCATTTCCAGAATGTTTTTTATCATTCCAAATGGAAACCTGGCACCCACTGAATTCCCATTCCCCCATCACCTGCTCCTGTCAGCTCTGTTCTTTTCTGTCTCCATGGACCTGCCTAATGTAGGCAGCTTGTGTAAGTGGGATCATGCAACATTTGCCTTTTTGTGTCTGGTTTAGTTCACAGAGCTTCAGCTCTTCTAGGTTCATTTGCGTCGCAGCATATGAGTCAGTGTCCTTTTCATGACTGTATAATATTCCCTCGCGTGTCTGCACTGCACTTTGTTTCTCCCATCCTCTGCAGATGGTAGTCTCCACCTCTTGGTTATTGTGAATAATGCTGCTATAATCATTGGTGTAGAAGGAGGTGATTTAGCTCTGTTTTGAATGCTTGTGGATACACCCAGGAGAGGAATTACTGGTAATTCACACAGGTCGGTCCAGGGACTCATTTCTTTGTGCAGAGATGGGTGCATCACTCCGTGCTGTTGGACACTTTTACAAAGCAGTCTGATGAGAAGAATGAGACTAGGAGGGTTTCTTGGAGAGAGGGTTGAGGGCGTTAGAGTGACCTCAGAGAGCCCCTCACTCTCTGCCAAGGGCTTAACACAGAGCATTTCATTTAGCTCTCACCACAACCCTAAGGGACAGAGGTACCATTCCCTTTTACAGATGGGAAAATTGAGGCCCAGAGAGTCCTAGGGAGCCAGCTCGTTAAGTACTGAGCTTGAAATTAATTAGAGCACATCAAAGAGACAGGCTCTGCATCCTCAGGGCTGGACTTCTGGTTGCCCGGGGGAAGAGTTTGGAGAGGGTGAGTGGCCTGGCTCTCTAAGCTCTGCTTCCAACCTTGGAGGGGCCCCTGAGGGGACTGAGACTCTGAAGCTCCCGGAACAGGGCCAGACTAACTCTTTCCCAGACACCCTGGTGCTTGTCTCCAAAGGACGCCTGGAGGGCCATGACTGAGGTTCAGCCTGACGACAGAGGATTGTCTCAACTACATGGAAGGCAGGGGCCATCTGATTCTGGGGAGTCAGGAGGGCACAGAGGTCTGTGCTCATCTACTGCCTCAGAGAGTGCAGAGCAAAGGGACAGAGTGTGGGGTTCGAGACAGAATACGGACTTGGGGTTTTACAGTCTGAGGTGCTGTCCTGGCCTGAGAACACTTAGCTGAGCGATGCCTGCAAGTCCTTTGAGTATCTTGGGCCTCAGTTTTCTCATCTGCAAAATGGGGACGTGAGCACATGTTCATGACTTTGCTGTGAGGATTAAATGATTGTCCATCACGGCTTGGCAAGCTCAGCTGTAATTATTAACTATTTTCTGCTTTGTCCTGAGCTGCTAGGATTGCACTGGGTGAGATGACAAATCTTAGAGTGAGACACTGCAGGAGGTGATCTTTCCTCCCGACTTATGCTTCTCTAGGGGGAGTTTTTCCCTTTCTTCTGAGATCCTTCTGCCCCCACCCTCCCCGCATCTCCATCTCTCTTGTCACCTGTGACACCATCTCCTCCATCTCAACAAGAGGTTGGCAGATGAGAGCAGGAGCTATTGACATCACTCCCAGGTGTATTTTCACTTAGGACCCCTAACCGTCAGACTAGGGCAGTGAAGACTTCGCAAGTCTTGGCGTATAAAACAGTGTCAATCATAGTACCATTCAGTGAGTGCCCATTAGATGCTGGGCATTGCCCTGCCCAGATGTGCATTCCCGTAGTTAACATTCCCCACAAAGGGTGAGGTGGGGGTTATTGTGTCCCCTCCATTTTACAGATGAAGAGAGAAGGCACCGAGAGGTAAGTAACTCTCTGGGCGTCACACAGTAGATGGCAGGGAAGGGAAGCAGACCAGCAACTCGCCTCTTGGGCCTATTACATTGTCCATTTAACCCATGCTCACTGAGCACCAGGCATGTTTACTTTTCTTTCAGCTTAATTTTGTTTCCTTTTATAAATAGGCACAGCATGGGGAGTGTGAAACAAAACAACAAAATAAACAAATGTAAGTAAAAAAACCCCAAAGAGTTCCTTCAGCAGCTGCTGCTGGCGGGGCAAGAGGCCTGTCCTCTTTTCTCCCCTCCACTTTTCCGTGTTTAAAACTTTGGCCATGAACTCAGGGGAGGTAGGGTTATGGTTATGGAGCAGAGCCAGTGGTGGCGGGGTCCACTGGACGGTGGTGAGGAATGCCTGACGATGTGCTGGAGGCCATTGCTGGCATGTATCTGAGGAATGGGGAACATATGCATAGGAGTTTATTTTAACGTGCAAAATCAAACTTACTACAATGAAAACAGTTTTTTTAAAAAGTAGGTAATGGGAGCAAGGGTCAGGGAAGGCAAGGGAAAGGAAGGGCAAATGCCCACCCACCCTAGGCAGGGGTCTTGGAGGAAAAAGGATGCACAGGATGCCTGTTTTCACAGTTTTCTGCACAGACTTCTCTCTGCAATGTGCTGGGTTTCTCTTTCAGTCCTCACACCAGCCCTAGGAAGCAGGCATCAGGGCCCCCAATTTAAAAGTGAGAGAATCAAGCCCTGGAGAAAGGATTGCCTTCTTTGACCTCTCCTGCCCCTGAAGTATTACCCATGAAGCAAGTTTGGACTCAAGCGCTGCCTTGTCCAGAGCAGCCCCGGGGGAGGAGGGCGTGTCAGCTGCAGGATTGCTGCCGGAGCTGGGGGACAAGCACGAAATCCTCCCTGCTTCTGTTGGATCCACGGTCCCGGGAAAATCCTGGAAGCTCGCCCAGCCTGGATTTCTGCGGGAGCGCAGTGCAGGAAGTCATGCCCACCTCCAGGCTGTGAGCCTGAGACAAGATAAGGGGCGCACACCCCGGGGTGGACACAGCTCAGTCTAGACGCCGCCATGACGCCTACCATCTCTTCCCGCCTGGAAGGCGCAGCGCAGCTGTCCTCTAAGGATGCTCCATCGACTGAGGCCTCTGTGGTGATGAAATAGCTATCGGGAAGCCACCGGAGCTGACATGGTGACTTCTGTCTGGGGTTGTTTCAAAGTTGCGTTAAGGACAATTAGGGAGCCACTCCTGCGAGGGGCCCCCGATGAGCTCAGAGCACTCCTCCCGTCTGTCCGAGGCACTGGAAGGGGTGGCCCTGCAGGAAGAGGGCTTTGACTCACCTTGTCACCTGTCACCTCCCAGGAGGAGTCCCCACTGCTGGGACACCTGTGTCAGCAGAGAGAGGACCAGAATGTGACAGAGGCCCCTCCCCGCCCTTGTCTGAGGGCTTTCCCCAGCACGTGAGACAGCTGTTTGCAAACCAGACAGCTGAGGTTTTATGTGGCTTACCCTGCTGGCCTCCCACTGGGGACCAAAGCAGGTAGAGGTGGGAGGGACCCCACAGGGAAGGGACACCCCTGCCCTGGCTTGTGGCTTCTGGAACCCTCAGGCCCTCCCCGGTGACAATCCACTCATCTTGATCCCTCACGCAGCTGCAGGGCGCCCCCTGGTCCTGAGATTGGTGTGGACATGGGATGTCCACAGAGGACCTGGCTTCCATTTTCAGCCCTGTGATCTCTGGGCCCCAGAATGGGGGAAAGAACCTAGGTCTTCCGCTCTGAACCTGTTTCTCCATCTGTGAAAGGGAACAATGGGCGCGCCCTGGTACAGCAAACAGTGCGAGAACCTGAATAAAAATAGAATAAAATGCTTCTTCCTCTCCTCTCTTCCTGCCTGCCTGCCTGCTAGCTTTCATTTTTGTCTGCACTTTTCTTCCCTCAAATTGGTGAGACTGAGCTAGAGTGAGATGATACCGAGAAGCACGTGGACACACCGGGCATGGAAACAATCACTAGAAGGACTGACTCGAGCAGGGTAATGTGAGGGATATAGGAGGTGCCAGGTGTGGAGAGGAGGCTTTGCATGCAGGTCGGTCCAGGGACCCCTTTCTTTGGATGAGATGGATGCATCATTCCATGCTGTTGGGCACTTTTATAAAGCAATCTGATGATGAGAAGGATGGGGCACAGAAGGTTTCTTGGAGAGAGGATTGCGGGTGTTAGAGTGACCTCAGAGAGCCCCTCACTCTCTGCCAAGGGCTTAATAAAGAGCACTTCATTTAGCTCTTACCGCAACCCTAGGAGGCAGAGGTATCGTCCCCATTTTACAGATGGTAAAACTGAGGCTCAGAGAGTCCTAAGGAACCGGCTTGTTAAGTACTGAGCTTGAAATTAATTAGAGCACATCGAAGAGACAGGCTCTGCATCCTCAGGGCTAGACTTCTGGCTGCTCCGGGGAAGAATTTGGAGAGGGTGAGTGGCCTGGTGCTGGGTGACAGGATCTGGTTTCTCCTTCCTTAGGGAGCGGTGGGTCAGAAAGATGGTGTCTGTCTCTCCTTCAATGAGTCCTTTCTCCACAAGATGAGGGAGGCAGTGAATGGTGAAATGCTGTAAAGAAATGAATGCCTCCGTGGGTAGGCCTCTACCCTGACTTGGGGGCTTGGGGGTACAGGGTGGCTTCTGTGGGGAAGTGCTACCCTTCAAATCACCAGAAAGTTTAAAACATAAGGGACTGACTCGACGAAATAGCAGCTAGGAGGCAGAGCAATCAGAACTCGCACGCACTGGCGCTGGGGCGGGTATTTGGATGATGAACAGAGAAAGCAGTTTGACAATATCCACCAGCGCTGAACAATAGCTGCCCTATACGTGATATAGCATTGCCGACCCTCCGTCTACCCCCAGGAGGAGTATGATCACCATAAGACAAGTCTGAGAAGGTTCACAGCATTTCACTCTGCGTCAACTAACACGATCCCAAATATCCGTCTGCAGAAGGATGGCTAACGTGATGCGTCCATGGGGCAGATAGGCAGCAAAGAGAGAGAACAAAATACAACTCCACAGCCACATGGGGGGACCTCATGTATCTAAGATTGGGCAAAAGAGTCACCCTAAGAATCAGACATCCTGTACAGGTTCTAGAACAGGCTAGACAGGGATCCATGCTAAGAAAAGTCAGAACCGGGTTGCCTTTGAGAGTCGTCCCTGCAGCTGTCGGGCTGTGTGAGCGCTGGGATGTGCACAAGCAGAGATTTACTGAGCTGTGCACTTAATAGCTGGCACTTCGCTGAACGTAAGCTCCACCTCAACACAGAGTCCAACGAGACAATAAGCAAGGAGACAATAAGCAAAAAGAGGAAGTGCTCCCAGAGTTAAGATTCTAAGGACAGGTAAGAACTAGCCAGAAAGAAGGGGGTTTCTGGAGGAGGAACCAGCATATGCAAAGGCCCAGAGGCAGGAGGGCCTGGCGTTGCCTGTCATCTTGGTGCTGGTGGCCACTGGATGATGGCCTTGCCCGTCCAGTCTCTATGTCCACTCCTTTGTAGGTTTCCAACAACACTAGATAGGTTGCCAGGAGTCACTCCCACAGCTCCCTCCTCGGGTCTGTTTGAATGTTTCACCTTTGAGCTATTGAGGGAGGAGTGAGAGCCAGGCCAGGACGGACAGGACTTGGAGGTCAAAGGTGGATTCAGAGTTCAGCTGTGCCATGAACTGTGTGTTCTTGGATAGGCCCCTTCACCCCACTGAACCACAGTTTCACCATCAGTATCTTTGAGATCTTTGACGTGGCGTTTCAGGGACAGAGTCGGAGTAAAGAGTTGCCTGTTATGTAGGAATCGCCGAACATGGACTGAAGGCAAGGACCCCACTCCCAACTCATGGATCCCCCCAGAGCCATGCTGCATGGCCTTGGTTAGGTCTCTGAAATCTCTGGTCCTGATTTCCTCTTACCAGGAGCCAAGACCACCCCCTAGAAAGGTGTCTGGCAGAGGTTTGAGAAATGTTGGCTCATGAAAGTCAGCACTTCACACGTGCCAGACACCGCTCTATGCGCTTTGCCTGATCCTCACAGCAACCCCACGACCTCCTGGATCCCGTTTTACCGAAGGGGAAACTGAGGCCCCGGGCAGTTGAGTCACTTGCTCACTATCACAGACAATAAATGACGGAATCTGGCTCTGGATCCCTGCTCATAACCACACTGCACATAGCAAGGCTCCACTGAGCTGCCCAGAATAATTGGCCTTCGGGAGACAGGCCTGCCGAGGCCTGGAGAAGGTGCTGGAAGCAACAGGGTTCTGCGGCTGCTGACCAAGATCAGTGCTGTTGGGGCAGCAAATGGGACACACTGGCGCCCTGACGTCGCGGCAGCCCACGCCCTCTTCGAGGAAGGCAAACCCACCCAGATTCTCTGTTGCATCAAGAGGCAGCTTAAGCCACTCATAAGCCTGGGGGTGCCCAGGAAGGATGAGGCCCGGCCACGTGCCGCCACCGCCTAGGCCAGGCAGAGTCACCTCTTTTGCCAAGCTTTTTGTTTTTTTGGCTGTTGTCATTATTGCTTCTTGGGAGGAGAGATGGGACACCTCAAGAACTCTCCTGGGCCGCTTAAAGGATTAATTTTCACCGACGGCCACTCCCTGCCCGCTGTGCCGTCATGTTTTACTGCTCTCTTTCATTTCATGGTGAAGAAACCTGATGGGAATGCTCTAGAAACAGCAGCCTGGGGGGGAGGTTGGGGGGCAGAGGGGAGAGGGAGCAGTTTATTGTCCCTGGCAGCTGGGGTGAACTCAGATGCCAGAGAGGACCACGGGGCGTGGGATTATGGGAGATGCCTTTTCCCTGTGCCTTTGTACATTTATAGGCTTTCTACATTTGCATCAGCAAAAAGAATGAACAATTATGATGATGGAAGCTAATATTTGTTGTGCATTACTTCATGCTGACTTTACATGTATTATTAACTTATTTAACCCTTGCCACTCCCCTATCAGCTAGATTTTCATATCCGTCCTATTTTCAGACAAGGAATGGAAGTGTAGAAAAATAAAGTCATGTGGTAATAAAAAAAATACAAACTCTCAAAGAATTGTTTTTAAAAGGAAAGGTGCAGGATGAAGGAGAACAGGCAGGCAGGCAGGAAGAGGGAGGAGGAAGAAGCATTTTATCTTATTTTTATTTCGTTGTTCACACTGGTTGTTTTCCCCCCCGACCTTGGGCTCGAACCCGGGGTATGTGGCCTGCACTCCTTTGGAGACGACTGACCTAACTAGTGCTCCACCAGGATGCACCAAACTATGAAAATTTAGAAAGATATTATCAACAAAAGGAACACGTTACTGATGCTATACATGGATAAGCCTCAAAAACATATGCTTAGTGAGAGAAACAAGACATATGAGATTACATAGGATTTGATTCCATTTATATGTTATGTCCAGAAAAGTCACATAAGAAAGTTGTTCAGTAGTTGCCTGGAGCCGGGGCTTTCCTCTAGAGAACAGCAGGATTCTGGGGAGCAGAGAATGCAGGACAGAGAGCGGGAGGAGCCCAGAGAGGAGTTCTGTACAGATTGCATTGAAGGATTGTCACTTGTTGAAACAAGAAGTTCAGCAGGAGGTTTAAGAGAGAGGGACAGCCTCTTAGTGATCAGAGACAATACTGGGTCACCTCTCCAGGCGCTCTTGTGGCGGTGCGCCTGTGCTGTTGGTTTCATATTGGAACAGAGTCAGAGGGCTCTGCCCCTCCGCCATTAGCTAGGCTGGCAGCACCGGTCAGTCCACTCTCAGGGTTATGGTTCTCAGGGGTATGAGGGCAGCACTTGCCTAGGGGCGCAGCCAAAACCTGCAGTCCTGGCAGAATTGGCTGAGTACCGCATGCAAAACTGTTTAGGGAGCTTTCTGCTCTCAGGATACAAGGGAGGAGCTGCCCCTCTTTTATCTCGAGCTGTTGCTGAAGCCCCTGGCCTGCTTGCAGGCTGAAGCCCCATGGCCCTGGCAGCTAAGCTCACACCCCAGGCCCAGGCCTTGCAACCTGAAATTCTAACATAAGGCCATTACATCAAGGTAGGAAAAGGAAGCCTGGCCCATAGAAATAAACACAGAATGTCAAACAAAATGAAGAGACAGAAATTTACCCCAAATGATGAATCGAAACTAAACCCCAGGGATAAATCCTAATGCAATATAATTAAGTGGATTACCTAAAAAAAGATTTCAAAACAACAGTCTTGATGCTCACTGAAATTAGAAGAATGGATGAACTGAATGAGATCTATAAGGACAGTGAAAATACGAGGAAGCTCCCAACAGAAATCAGAAAGCTGAAGAACACAATAACTGAATTAAAAAACATAATAGAGGCGCTCAATAGCAGACTGAAAGAAGCTTCCATTTAAATCATCAAATTAAATAATGGGGCAGTGGAAAGCAACCAAGTAGATCAGCAGAGAAGAAAGAATGAAAAGAGACAAAGACAGCATAAGATGTGACAACATCAAGAGGAACTTTCACATCACAGGTGTTCCAGAGAAGAGAGAGAGAAGTGGGCAGAACCTTTATTTGATAAAAATAATAACTGAGAACTTCCCTAACCTGGGGAAGGGAACAGATATCCAGATCCAGGAACCTTAAGAGTTTCAAACAAAATAAATCCAAACAGGCACACACTAAGATAACTTATAATTAAAATGACAGAAATTCAAGATAAAGAGTCTCAAAAGCAATCAGGGAAAAATGAGACATATATACGAGAACCCCCAACAGACTGTAGACTTCTCAACAGAAACTTTACAGGTCAGAAGGGAATGGCGAGATATACTCAAAGTGCTGAAAGAAAAGGACTTCCAATCAGGAAAACTCTACTCTGCTATGTTATCACTTAGAATTGAAGGTGCAATAAAAAGCTTTCCAGATAAATAAAAGTTAAAGGAATGCACCACCACTAAACCAGTCTTGCAAAAAATACTAGAGGGGTTTCTAGAAAATAAAAGGACCTCACTTAGAAGAAGTTAGAACCCAAAACATGAATTATGAGAGGAGAATAATCATGTGGCGGGCAAGACTGAGCCCAAGATCAACTTGCTTTTAATTTAAAATAGTTTATAAGCAAAATAATAATGAGATATTAGCTCATACCTGTGAGAATGGCCATTATCCGAAAGTCTAGACACAAGTGTTAGTGGGATGTGGGGAGAAGAGAACTCTATGCTTTGTTGGTGGGAGTGTAAATTTGTGAACATTATGGAAAGCAGGTGGAGATTCACCATAAAATTGAGACTAGAGATTCCATAGGATGCCATTATCTCATTTGTGGGTATTTACTAGAAAATCACAAAAATACTAATTTGAAGAGATATATGCACCCCCATGTTTATTGCAGCATTATTTCCAGTAGATGAAAGCTGGAAGCAACCTAAGTGCCCACAGACAGATGAATGGGTAAAGATTATGTGATTTATATATATATATATATGTATGTATGTATGTATATATGTATATATATGTATATGTCTATATGTATGTATGCATGTATATACGTATATATATATATATATACATGCAGACACAATGGAATACTATTCAGCTATCAAAAGCTGAAATCCCACCATTGCAACAACAGAATGGACCTGCAGGGAATTATGCTTAGTAAAATAAATCAGAGGAGAAAGGCAAACTTTGTTTGATTTCATTCAGGTGATATACAGAGAAACCAAACAAATAAACCAAATCAAACGAACTAAGACTTCTAGTCTACTAAATCAAATTAGCAGTTACCAGAAAGGAAGAGGAAGGAAAGTAGGCCAATTAGGTAAAATTAGATGGCGAAGGGAGAGACTTGGACTGTTGGTGGTGAACTGGATATTGATTTGTGATGATGTATACCTTAAATATATGTAATAATACTATGTTCTTTCAAAAAATTAAAAGGAAATTCATCTTATTCAGCAGGTGGAGGCTGGCATCCTTACTGGAGATATTCCCTTGTCTGTTGGAATGATCTCTCACCCAGTGATGAATCTAGTCTCTTTGGATGTTGGATGGGGGAGGTAAGGGTATTGGGGCTGCGATGAGGGGCACACTGAATTTGCTATCTAACTGGGGATAGGACTGAGCATTGGACAGGCAGTGAACCAGAATTCCACACCAGGCTTTGCCACCAATTATCTGGGTGGCTGGAGGGTAGTCTTTAGCCTTGTCTGGACCTTGGTTCTCATCTCTAAAATGGGAGCATTGACCTCGCTGCACTCTGAACTCTGTCTGATGATCACTGATGATCAGGACTTCTGGCTTTAGAAGTCTCCAGATCTAATTGGCCTGGAACTAGGGTGACCAACTTGTTCCGGGCCTTTCTGGGTTTTAGCATTGGAAACTGGCATCAAGGGACACTCCTTGGCCCCGGGCAAATGGAAACAGTTTGTCATCTTAGCTGAAAGGACATTAGATTCACCTCCTCTCCCATTTTACCCACAAAGAGCATGGCACACAGCATCTTGCTTTTGCTCTTATGTGGCTACAGAACTATTTTCCGGTCATCTTGTTTGTAACGTATGTTTGCACAGCCTGGTTGAGTCTGGGTCCCATTTCCTCCATGTCCTTCAGATCTGATCTCTCCATAACCATCACCCCGGGACAGGGTACCCTCCTCTGCACCCTCTTCATATCTCAGGATGGTCTTTTTCATTCTCCATTGGCATCTTAACAGTAACTTAAGTCCGTGCCTTGTTCACAGTTCTTTCATTAGGGCAGGGTCTGTGCCAAGGCAGGTGAAAAGACACGATCACAGAATGTCTGAATCTCTCCGCTGCCCAGGGAGACACAGGGCTGGACTCCCTCTGATCCCCTCAGGGTATCATACCCCAACTTCAGGGCAATACTATTATCAGGACAGAGCCTTCCTGGAAGAGTCTGCAGGAAGGCACTCCCCAGATTTCATAACCCTCTCTGGTCCATGGCACATGGGTGTCTGGTCAAACCTATGAACCCCATCCCAGAATAATGTTAAAAAAAATTGCATTTGGATTATAGTAGAAAATGTACTAAAATGCAATTATCAAAATATTAAACTTATGATATAGTCTATTAATATATTAAAATATTTTGTGGTTAGTTATGATCTTAGTTATGACATTTTGAGATAGCTATAGAACTGGTGTGCTATGAAAATATCTGTGATTTCTATTAGAGACAAAATACAGGGACTTCTATTTGTGGCTTACATTCATATTCAAAGGAAATACTACTATTTAGAGATTGGAGAAAATAAAGATCTAACTTTTGTCCATCCCAGTGTCATGGGCTTCTAAGAATTCTGTCCACAGCCTCTTTGGAGGCCCACGAACTCCTGATTTAAGGCAAAGGGATTTTGAGTCTTTGGGTTAAATAAGCAAGAAAATCACCAAGAGATGAGAGAACAAAGAGTGAAGAGCAGAGACCACATTGGTTGGGTTAAGCAGAAAGCTTTCAAGACAGGGAGCGGCAGCTCTGTAAACTGCAAAGGAGAGCTTGTTTTGGCAGGGATCAGGGAGCTGGAACTGAGGGAACGATACCTGGGAAGGGTTTGTTCTTGTGAACTGAAAACAGCAGGCTAACATCACAGTCACCACCTCACCCCAGAGCAAACCCATGTCTCCTTTGTGTCTCTTTTGTCACTGAGAACACCAAGTCATTGTCCCTACATGACAGGGTACCTGCCCTCAGGCTTACACACAAGACAAAACAAACACGAAAGTTAGTAACAAGACAAAAATTAAATTGCCATTCAAAAAGGGCAGCCTCGAGAATCTGGAAAACGCCACAGAGATGGCGCTTCCGAAGTTGGTGGCGAGAATCAAATGGGAAATGGACCAGAGGCCAGCAGTGTCCCAAGGCTGTTTAGACAACACATTTGGGGATGGCTTGCTCAGAGACCTTAAAATAGACTAAACACTCAGTATTTTCCATATTGTTATTTAAAAAGAACCATGATGCCTGCAAATTTGTCCTAGAGACATCAGGAGACTGGAGAACTAGTTCTTTAGGGTGGCAGATCAGAAAACACATTTGAATGAATGAACCAACATGCGCTCAGATTGACTACTATGCCCCCCAGGTCAGTTCCGGCCCCAACCTGCACCCTGAGCAACCAGTTGGATGAAATGGACCTCTAACTCTGGGATCACCTGTTTCTCAGTGTGTGTGTATGTGTGTGTGTGTGTGGGTGGATGTGTGGTAAGGTGGTGGGGAGGTGGTCATTCCGGGTGGGGAGTGGCAGCAGGTCAGGCTGAGCAGGCTGGTGGCATATTTCCGAAGGGTCTGGGCTGGACAGAGCCACCCCCCACGCGCCATCTCCCCTCCGCGTGGCGCCTCCGTGGACTCGGAGACCGGTGGTTTCAGCAGCGCCCAGGTCGACTCAGGACCACGAGGCAGGTAGTTAGAGACGTGGGGTGGGGGGCATGGGGAGGCGGCGGCAAAGCGGCGGAGGAGCCTGCTCCGGCCCACCGCGTGGAGCACGTGCCGGCGGAAGCGCAGCTTTGTACTGGGAAGGTCGATCCGACTGCCCCAGGCTCGTGTGGGGGTGGGGTACAGATGCATCTACGGGTGCCCAGGTCCCCAGTCCTTCCAGGCCGAGGTCTCCCGCACCTCGTGGGAATTTGAGGGGGGAGGAATTGGGGTGGAGGAGGTAGAGAAGCTGAGGCGCCTTGGCGGAGGATGTGGAAAAGCGGTCGCTTTTCCTACAGCGGTAAACAGGGGCTGCGGAAGCCGCCGGCTCCTTTAAGAGGCCGGGCTAGCTCTGCGGCGGTTCCAGCGAGCCGCGCGCCTGGTGCTGCTCTGCGGTTCCAGACTCGGGGTAAAGAATCCGAGCTGGTCCCGGCGGCAGGACCCGGCACAGGAGAGGGCGTGGTCCGACCGGGAGCTGGGCGGAGCCAGAGCTGCAGACAGCGGGTCTGCGTAGCCGAGAGGGCGGTGAGACCGGGAGCGGGCGGAGCTTCGGGGCCGTGGGCGTGGCCCAGCGCTGCGGGTCTTGGAGGCGGTGCTTCGGGCTGTGGAAGCGCCGCAGAGGGAAGAAAAGGTGGGCGGGGCGAGTAGGAGGCGGGGCCTGTGTCTGCAGAGGGCGGGGCCCGCCGCAGAGGGGCAGTGCCGGCGGAGAGTCCTCTGCGCGCGGCTGCCGCGGCGCCTCCACAGCGTCTCTGACAGCACCAGCGCCGGACCCGCTACCCTCACTACTTCACGCAGCCGCCGCGGCCTCCATTGCCCCGGAGTTCCGTCCTTCGCCTCGGCGCCGGCGTCCGGGGGTGGTCCGTTCCGCTGTCGCCGCGGAGGCCGCATCTGGTGCGCATCTGGAACCGTTCGGCCGGCTGCGCTGGAGCCCGCGCCCGCCCTGGCCCGGCCGCGCCGGGAGCCCTGCTCGGAACTGGAGCCGCATCTCGAGCCACGGGCCCGGGGCCCTGAGCCTCGCAGCCGGCGCATGGTGAACTCGCTGCTGTTCGGGGAGATGGCCTTGGCCTTCGGCTGCCCGCCGGGCGGCGGCGGCGGGGGTTGCCCCGGCGGGGGCGGCGGCGGCGGCGGCGGGGCCGGGCCAGGGCCGTCCCCAGTGACGGCGGCGCTGCGGGACGACCTGGGTTCCAACATCCACCTCCTGAAGGGGCTCAACGTGCGCTTCCGCTGCTTCCTGGCCAAGGTGCACGAGCTGGAGCGGCGCAACCGGCTGCTGGAGAAGCAGCTGGAGCAGCAGCAGAGCGAGCGCGAGCGGCGGCTGCGCTACAAGACCTTCTCCCGGGAGCAGGCCGTGCAGACCGGGCCGGAGCTTCTGCGGCCACTCGCGCCGGGCGGCGGGCAAGGCAGCGGCCACGGCGCGGCGACCGGTGCCAACGCCAACGCCAACGCCGTGGCCCTGGGCGGCCTGCCCCCCGGCGGCGGCTCCCACCCGCAGCACTACGGCCGCCTGCCCGGGACCATCTGGAGTTACACGCAGGTGCGGCGCACCGGCGGCGGCGGCGTGGAGACCGTGCAGGGCCCCGGCGTGTCGTGGGTGCATCCCGACGGCGTGGGCGTGCAGATCGACACCATCACGCCCGAGATACGCGCGCTCTACAACGTGCTGGCCAAGGTGAAACGCGAGCGCGACGAGTACAAGCGGAGGTGAGTGGCCCGCCCCTCCCCCCGTAGTCTCGCGGAGGGGACGTCCAGGTCTCGGCGGCCGCGGAATGTGCGTGTTCGGGAGGGGCCAGGGCGGCCGCTGGTCCTAGCAGGTGGGCTGGAAGCTGGTGCTGGCAGAGCGCCCTGCACGCGCTCGCAAACTCAAGTTATCTAGTTCTCAGAATGGGGCCCGGCGCTGACTGCTTACTGTAGGGGACACTTGGGTGCCGTCATTAGATCAGGCACATTCTTTCTAGGTGACATAATCTATGTGCTCTCATTGAATCCTCATGGCAACACAGAGTGTCTTTCTCATCCCCATTTTGTAGATGAGGAAACTGAGGCACAGAAATGTAAGTGACTTGCCAAAGGTGGCTTGGCTAATAAGTAATGAAACCAGGATTTGAACTAGTAATTTTAACTGGCTAGTCTGACCCTCAGTCTGGGTATTTTCCCAAGGATGTGAAAAGAGAGGGCTCGCTTCCCTCCATGGGTGGGAATAAAAATCCCCTAACTAACCCAGTGGCTTTTTTGCTCCTTGACTTAAATGAAATCGTGTGTTTGAAAACGAATAAATCTGTCCTTTCCAGCTGGGACCAGGCTCTCTTGCTTGCTCCTGCTCTGGAAGGTCCAGCTGGCTGAACTGGATAACTAGACCTACATCAGACTGCCACAGGCATTAAAAAGGCCTCCCCACTTCTTCCCTCTTCTCTCCACCCCACAATTCTCATGGTTTTGGGCCTTTCAAAACTCAGCCTTAAAGGCCCACAGCAGGAAATAACTGGGCTGTAAGACTGGACGTGGAATGGACCCAGACCACCATCTCTGGGTAGAATGTGGAGTAGACTGCTTGCAAGACTGGTCAATGCCGCCATGCCCAGCCCAGATTCCCCTGCTGGGAAACTGATATTACTTCCGGCCTGTAGCCTGGCTGACAACCCTGTTGGCTGTCTGATCAGAGGGGAGGGGTCTGACTGTAGCATCTAACCCTGGGTGGGGACAGGGCCCTCTGCTGTCCCAGGCATTGGCAATCCAGGCTCTGAACTCCAGGGCTTGGAGGTTGTGCTGAGAAGGATCTTGTTTTCACTCCTTGAGTCCTGGTGCTCTCACAGGAGCACAGAAGTTCGCCCAGTAAGCAGGGCTTGGGTCTCCTCCTTCCTGTCCCTCCACTGGGCAGGCCGGCCACTGGACAGGAGTCAGCTCTAGCCCCTGCCATTGAGATTGCTGAAACATTCAGTGCTCACCAGAGAAATGGGAGTATTACAGTCTTACCCACAGTTGCAGGAGGAAAGAGTAGGATGGTGATGCTTTTTTGCAAGGCTTAAAGTAATCCAGTTGATGTTATGAAGGTGATAGACAAGGCAGCAGAGAGCAGAGGCCAAGTCTCAGATCTCTTTCTTGCAGGGTCTGGTGTTCTGGGGGTAGGTCTTACCCTTGGCTGGGAGTCACCTACTTTGTTGGACTGGTTGTCACTCTTGAGGACTTGAGTATGGCCTGGTGCCTCACCATGGGACACTTCCCTGCCCCTTGTGGACAGATTCTCTGGCGTTGGGTGGGGGGGAAACCAACACTTGCTCTCGATTTTGAAACTCAGAGGGATGGGCTCTCCTGTCTGCCACTGCTGATTGTGTCGTCATGCTCCTGGCTTGTGTTGTCGTATGTTTTATTGTGTGTGTGCTTTCTGGACCTGGCTGCTAAGGAGGTGGAAAAACCATACTCAGCCTTTGAGGGAGATAGGCTGGCATTGAGCAATGCTCTGTTAAATTGCACCCAGGGCGTGGGATGTGATGTCAGCTGCTGGCGCTGGCCTGGAATGAGATGGGCGCTGCTGAGACAGGTGGAGTACGGTGTCTCCTCCCGCCCTCTGCGAAGTGTGCACACCTTCTCCCTCTGTTTTTTTGGTGACTTGGACAGATGTCTCTTCTCTGAAGTTGATACAGGATTCGAGTTGGATTTTTCCACTCCCTTCCTCGGGACTTTGTTTCCCTATCTGTGAAGGGAGATGCTCCTTGAAGCCCCAGGTTTTACTCTGAGGGTCGTGCTAGGGGTTCCTTGAATAGGAAATGAAATCGAACATTGCAAAATGCATTAACATGTTAATACGGTCATAAAATGTGCTCACTTTTAAGCCCTTACGGCGCTTCCACCCTAACTTATTAAAGCCACCCTCCTGCCTTCTCTCCTCTGCTCCTCTCAAGAGGATTCGGAAGTCGCAAAGTGAGCTGCTCAAAAACAATTCCCCTGTGTAGCTATTTATTTCTGTGGGTGAGGAGTTTCTTGAAACTCTGCAGCCAGAACCGGAGGTGGAATGAACTGACTGTGGAGCTGCCATCCGTGATCTTGATGCTGAATGCTAGCAGATCACAAGGGCCTCCGCACACTGGCTGGCTTTGGAATAAGTAGTGGTCATATACTCGAACCTGCAGTGTGTACTTTTACACAAGTGGCATTCGGTGTCTGTTTCTGTCGTCGGGTTTCTCCTAACACTTTTCTTTCGGGAAGAGGACAAGGAGACGATCAGCTTTAAGAAAACCACAAGAACAGCAGGCTAGAGGATCTCAAAAGGATGTCCCCAGCCTTGATCACAGTTACGTCTGAGCTCCCAGCCCGCTTTGATTCCAAAGCATTTGCCTGGGCTCTTGGCCACCAAGGATTTTAACAGCTTTATCGAAGTGTCATTTGCATGTCAGGAAATCCTCGTACAGTTTAAGTGTATGATCCTCTGATTTTTAGTTATACCTCCAGAGTTGTGACCATCACCACAGTCCAGTTTTGGAACACGAGCATCACCCCACAGAGACGCTTTGTGCCCATGTGCAGTTAATCCAACTCCCATCCCAGGCCACGCAGCCATGGAGGTGCTCTCTGGTTCTGTAGATTTGCCTTTTCAAGACATTTCCTATAAATGGAGTCATATAACATGTAGTCTTTTGTGTCTGGCATCTTTCAGATGGATGATGTTTTTGAGGCTCCACCATGTTTTCTTATGGATCAGTAGTCCGCTCCTCTGTATTACTGGTTATGTTTCACTATGTGTGTAGATCTCATTTTGTTTATCCATCACTTACATAGTCAATGAAATGTAAATTCAAAAGTCACCTGTGTACCACCTCCTGGTATCTCATGTGCCATCACTGGTACAGGATGCAGACTTTAGAAACACCAACCCACCCCAGAACCCCTGGCCTGGGGTGCCCGGGCCCCAGCGCTCTGACCTGCTGCTTTGGTTTCCCCTTGGTTCAAACAGCTGTGAGCTCTTTACCATGAGGGAAATGTGGTCACCTAAACTGTAACACAGACAAGGTTGTCAGGCATTGATATGGAAACCAAAACAAACATCTCTGCCCTGGCACCACCTAGTATCACCAAAATATCCTGTTCTGAGTTTGCCAGCTGGGGGCTTTTCCCTGGGAGATTCTTGCTGAGTCTCTTGAACTTTAAACAAGTGGAGTGTTCTCTGCATGTCTTCTAAGAAACCCTCAGCTGACTCTGCTCCTAGGAGTTATGTGACCTCAGGCCAATTGTCGCCCTTCTGTTCCTTAGGTCTTTCGCCTTTGTTCCTTTTAGGTGACCTCTCCCAGCTTGCTCTACGTTTTGAGTCTGTGACTCTAAGGGACCTGGGTCAGGGCACCTAGTGTGGTTTGGAACCCACTGGTTCTGTTCCCTCTCACTGAGTTGCCCAATGTCTGTGCCCCTTGACTTAAATCAGCCTGAAGGCTTGGTTTGTTTGTGCCTGGCACCCGGGATGATTGCAGCTTTGATTGAGAGCCTGGAGTGACATGTCATCTTTTTAGCGTGCTTCGTTTTCAAGCCTGGGGTCTAGAGCATGAGTCTCAGGACTGTGGGGGACTGAGTACCTGGGATTCAGCCCACACCGACCACAGGAGCTCCAATTCTATGGCTCTCAGGTTGATGCTTGGAAAAAGATTCATATGGAAAACGGGGTTCTGCATTTAGGAAAAGAACACTGATTCAGTTTAGTCTTTCATCTTTGAGGGAGGGAAACTGAGGTCTAGAGGATGCTGACCGCAAAGCCTCGCTGGGCAGACCTTCTGTTCTTTCCTCACTGCTCAGAGGGGGATGTTCACACCATCTGCCTGAGGTTGGCAAGGTTCTCTCCACCTTTTTGTGTGTCTGCCTTTAAGCATTTTGAAAAAGCCACTTTCAGGGATGGGCGGGACTTGTGTCACAGTTATTTTTGATCCTGAGCCAGAAGAGGGCTGGGCTGTCGGCCTGAATGGACATCCAAAAAGGGATGGTAAGTGAGCCAGCTGGAGCGCCCCTGCCTCTTCCCCACAAGCCCGGGGAGGCCCTTGAGCAGGTGGGTGTGGGCTCAGAGTGCCCCCCGGTCAGAGGATGGCCCCCAAAGCTGGTCAGAGGGCTTCATTCCCTGCCATCCTCACGGCCACTTTCATTATTTCCAAACGGTTGCTGATATGGATTCTTTATATCTGAGCTTCCTGGGAAGCAGCGTGGGATAGTGGGGAAAGGTTGGAATCCCCGCTCTGCCTGCCCCTCTGTGTGACGTGGACCATTGCCGGGCCCCTCTCAGCTGCCTCTGCCACCACTTTCTGTAGGACAGGGGGAGTAATGTTGCTCCCCAAGGGAATAAGGAGAAATGAGCGAGCATTCGGGGCGTGGTGGGTTCCAGGTAACCCCCTTGCGTCCCCTGGCACGCCCGTCCCTTGATTTGTAGGACCTTCCCGGCACTGCGCCAGACCCCCGCACATACACGGCAGGAACGCGGCCACTCTCTGCCCCATGGAAGGCGCCAGAGATGGTGTTGGGGGCGGAGGGAATAAAGCCGTTTCTTTGTCCAGCATCTACTTCTTGTCCAGTGTTCTCTTAGCAGTTGATTTGTGCTTCCGGATGTCTCCGGCCACCCCACCCCCGTTCTCTCAACCTCCTCTGAAGGGAACACAGACCCCCTCCCTCTGGCTCCCCATCCTGCAGTCTCTTGGCTGGGCTGGCACTGTCTTTGGGGACAAATCAGGGAGGGGTTTTCAGAGCTTCGTGCTGGAGGGAGGGGAAGAAAGGCTCTGAAAAGACCAGGAAGCAGGGAGACAGCTGACGCTGAAGATTCCTTCTCTGAGGAATGCAAGGCCTGCCTTGTGCGGTGGCTCCTGGATGTGAGTCCCCGGGGCCTCCCAGTGCACACTGACGCGCACACACCCTCACACACACGTGCACACACGCTCAGGCTCTCTGGCTCTCTCTCCAGGCCCAGGCTCCCACGTGTGTCAGTATTTGAAGGACAGGGAAGGGGAGACCTAGAGTTTGGACACGCTCTTTGTCTCAGGGAGGTTGACTTCCAGGGGAATGCGTTTCGGTGTAACCAGAGGCTGTGGACTCGCTCTGGAGTCTTGGCTTTTGATGGCATCGGGGAGTGGCAGTCGGGCTGACCCTTTTTTATTTCCCATGTCACAGATGACTGGCGACCGGGGCCTGGAAGGAGGCAGTCCTGTCTTCCCGGTGTTCAGGATGACTTCCTTGCATCAGGCATTCCCGAGCACCCACACTCCCGTCAGGGCGCCCCACACTCTGAATTGCCTGGCAGGCGTCCTCTGCCTTCCTCCTGTCTGAGGTCTGCGGGGTGGCTCCACTCCGAGGAAGGCTTTGTGCCCCAGGGGAGGGCTCTGTGAGGGGCCAGGGTATAAGGCACAGGTGTAGACGCTACATCGGGGGCCTGGCAGCTTATGGAGGGAAGGGTCTAGACTTGGAAGTCAGTAGAGCTGGGCTCCTGTCCCCTCATGTCCGTTCAATAAGTTTGCATGTTCGCAGTCTCCTTGTGCCCGTGCAGGGATTAAAGGCCGAGTGAGCTTGACTAGTCCCTTTGCCTCTCTGAGCCTCAGTCTGCCCATCTGGAAAAAGGGGATGCTGAGACCCGTGTCCTAAGGTGATGGGAGGAGTAAGTGGGCTCGGAGCTAGCGCTCGCTGTAAATGGTGACATTCCAACAGACTTACAAGGCACCACCTCACAGGACAGAGCGTGCAGGCTTGGTGAGCTAGGCAGAAGCTGAGAAGCAGGCTGGCCACTGCGAGGAGGGTGGTCCTTGCCTGGGGCTTGTGCAGCCTCCAGGCATCACTGGCCTTGAGGTGCTTGCAGGAGACTGGTGGACGTTTCTGCTTTTGTAGACTGTCTGCAGGGCACTGCCCCCGCTCTTCTGTGGGCACCAGTGCTTGGTTTCCTGGGCAGGATGTGGCTTCTTACTCAGGTTCCTGGTACAGGAGAGGGTAGTGTCACCCAAAAGTCTCTACCAAGGTCTCTGCTTCCCTTGAGGGCCTGGGGCCCCTGGAGCCTTGTATCCAGGCTGTGGTCCGGTGACCTGAAGTTTTCTGTGCCCACCTGGCAGTGAGGATGGTGGGAAGAAGTGTCCTGTGAAGACTGTTCTCTCTGTGACTTTATCGCAGGGGCCTGGACCCTGTACACGCCGTGCCGTTTAATCTCACGCACCTCAGTTTGTTGGTCTGTGAAATGGAGAGGCGGTGAGTTTTCCTATGAGCGCGGCTTCCAGGCTGGTTGTAAAAAATCCATTGAAATAACAGAGTCTAAAAACAGTTTGGAAAAAGTTTTAAAAATAAAGCCTAATGACTTCATAGCCCTCGCTACATGCCAGGCTCGGTGATGACTTCCTTAAATAAGTGAGATTTAATTGTTAGAGGAACCCCCAGAGGTGGAAATTGATTATGCTCATTTTACAGAGGTGAGGTTCAGAGAGGTGAAGACAGCTGCCTCTGCTCCCACGGCGCATCCAGACCCCAAGTTCAGTGCTCCTCCCAGACACAGAGGCGGGCTGGCTTGCCCCATGCCACCTGAAGGCTGTGGAGGCTGGCCCGGAGCAAGGGGGCAGGCCAGAGACAGGCCAGAGACAGGCCAAGACGAGAGGCCTCCCTGGTGGCGCCTGTCACAATATTGCCACGGTGGGTGGCAGAGCAGTAGGTGGCTGCTGTGCTGGGAAGACTCCCTGCTGTCACTGTGCAGTAATTATTTCTCTAGTCACTGAATCACAGGCGATGGCAAGCAGATGAACCTCTTTGGCCACCATAGTGGGCCACCCAGCCTCCTGCTCTTTGGGGCTGATCCTAGGGGGATGGGCTGCAGGAGGGGGCAGGTGTTGCTCAGCTCTGGGGGTGTAGGGTGCGGTGGCATACCTAGGCTGACTGGCCTGGCAGGGGAAGGGATGGGAAGGAATAACACCTATTGTTACCTGTCTGGCACTTTCTTTGTGATCTGATTTAAACCTGTGACTGCTTTGTAGGACAGAGATGAAGACCCAGAGGGGGAAAATATTGTGCCAAGTGACACAGCAAAGCCAGGGCTGCATGTGGGTCTCACACTCCAAGTTAATGCTGGTTTTGTCATGGCCGGACCCTAAGTGCCCCCAGGGCAGTGGCCAGGGCTTCTCACCACCCCTGGGGAGAAGCAGGGCTGTTCCGGCAGGGCGGGGAAGCTGGCCTCTGCTCCGGGCTCAGGTCTCCTTAACTTGTTTGGTGGGTGCCGTGAACTTTGCCAGCACACAGGGAGCTTGTGACCGTCTTTCTGTGCCTCTCTTCAGAGAAGACAAGACTGCGGGTGTGATTTCTGTGAAACCTGAGTTCTGTTTTCTGGCCGGTGTCCACATGTGCCAGAGCCTGTGCTGGATGCTGGGTAGAGCAGACACAGCCCATGCCTTCAGCGGCGCAGAGTCTGGGGACACAGGCTAATGGGGACACGTGACAAGGCCACGTGACAATTTCCCACTCAAATAGTGCCTGTGCATCCTCAGGGCACAAGAAATATTCATTAGTTGATTTACTAAGCAAATATGTAGAGTGTTTCCTCTTGCCAAGTTCCCGCCAAAATAGTTTACAAACATTTAATTATAGAACCTCATAAAACCCCTCTGCATTGGGTCCGCTCCTTAGCCCGTTTTAGAGATGCTGAAACTGAGCCACAGAGACATTGAGGGAACTGGCGGAGACGCAGCTTGAAAGCAGCGATCCAAGATTCGATCCCAGGAAGTCAGGCTCTGGATGCAACCTTTTTAATGATGTACCCAGCAGGGGCATCCCCATTCTTGCTCTGGGCCTCAGTTTTCACTTCTGTGAAATGGGGGTAATAAATGAGGATGTGAACATGTGAAGCACCTTGTAAACTGGTGAGCGTTGTGCATGGCGTTGAATGATTGGAAGCCCTGGGCTCTCCCCATGCTGCTGTTCCTTCTCCAATTTCCTGTGTGACCTGGGCTACTTGAAGCTCCATGAAATGTTTGTTTCTTCCTTTGTCTTTATATTCCTGCCATTGCTGGACCTTGAGACCGGCTGTGATGAGGTGTTAGAAGAAACCTGTGAAATGAGAGAGCTTGGAGCAGAGTGTTCATTGGTAACTTAAACTGCGAGGAGAGGAAGCTAAAAGTGTCTTCAGTAGCTTCACAGTTCTGTGACCTGGAGAGACAGTCATTTGCATCTGGGAGCCACCTTCCTTATCTGCTACATGGGGACATACATGGCTGGCACGAGGTGACGGAGCTCAGACCCTGGAGCTGCCGTGGACATGGTTAAGTGAGGCGGGCGGTTCTGCAGAGGGGAGCGGGCCGGAATCAGGCACGTGGGCCCTGGCCTGGGAGGAGCCCCACCAGGCTGCGCGGGCCAGGGGCTGTCTCCAGCTGTCTCTGGGATGCTTGCTCAGCTCTGCGTGCTCAGACTTGGGATATGGAGGTTCACACAGCCCCCCGCTCGTCTGCTGCTGATGGAGAGACGCCCCCACAGTGGAGACACTGCCTTCCGCTCTCTTAATTGGCCATTTTTATTACTTGGGTTATTTAAGACGGCTCTTGGCTCGCTGCCGCCTGTTTGCCGTCCTGGGGGAGGAGAAGAAGCTGCTAGGCTAAGTGGACCTTGTGAAATTCCCCGGCAGACAGGCTCCTCTCGGGACAGGGTGGCTACATCTTCCCAGGGCACACTGGCACCTCTTTTTTGCCCCTGGTCCACTGTGGTAACTGGCAGGAGGCCATCTGATGGGAGGATGGGGACACTGGGACTAGAATAGCATGTGGGGAAGCTCGTTGTGGAGTCAGACCACAGGACCAGAGAGAGCTCTGGAGCTCTGGGTTGAACCCTGGTGGTGCCCTGCAGTGCCCGAAACCCAGGCATTCTAGCGGGATCCTGAGCCAGCAGACGACCAGTGCAGGAAGACTTCCTGGAGGAGACATCATCTGAGTTGTGACTGGAAGGTCCAGTAAGAGCTGAAGAGTGGAGCGGTTACCCCAGGAAGAGAGAATAGCATGTGCAAAGGCCCAGAGGTGGGCTTGCTCTGCTGGTGTGCAGTCTGCAGCCCGGCCCTTGTGCCAGGCTTGGGTCTGGACATGGCCCGAACCTGGCCTGCCTGCTCTGGCTCATTCCTTCTTGGCCTCCCCTTCCTCCTGGCTGGCTTGGCTCTTTGTTCTCTTTTGCTACCTGTCATCCTGCCTCTTCCCTTCTTTCTTGTTCAGGTCTCTGTTTCCTGTGACTGGGTCTCTTACGGCTCCCCGACTCCCATCTGAGGTGGGGGCAAGGCTGTGAGGGCCACTCTGTCCCTTACTCTTCCTCCTGACACCAGGCCCTGGTGGGTGGTCTTTGTCTGCTGCTAGGGCTTTGTGAGCCCCTGTGCTGTGTCTGGAGGAGCCTCTGTCTACACCCTGTGGACTTGGAGCAACTCCGCCTCTGGTCAGCTCCTGGGGTCTTGGCATCATGGCTGGGGACACGGGAGGCTGCCTGGTGAGAGAGAGAGTTGCTGGGTCTTGGAGGTCAGCACTAGGACATGGGGGGCCTCAGCCCCCAGGCCTCATCAAGGTCCAGGCCTAGAGTGAGCCAGCGGTGGTGGAGGCTGGGCTGCTTGCCTTACCTTTTTGGGGCTGACAGCCCTGCCTGCCTGTCCCTTCTCCCTCACACCTGTGACTGACTTTTACCCCCTGGCCTGTCCAGTGGGTTTGAGGTTCTCTCCGTGGTCATTTAGTCCACGCCCCCTGCTGCCAGGCGACATCATTCTTCTCTCTTTGCAGTTAGTCGTTGTGCTTTTTGTCTTTTTAATTTGTAAAGACTGAGTTCCTTCAATGTTTTATACTTTTCTTTCCGCTCCCACACACTGATCCATGTCCACTTTACAGATGAGAAAAGTGAGACCCAGAGAAGGCGAGCAGCTACACTGAGGTCACACAGCAGCGTGGAGGCTGGAAACCCGGCCCCCTGAACAGGGCTCCTTAAGGAGGACCCTTCCGGGAGCTAGTCCTTTCAGGAGGGTTTGAACACTGCCAGAGGCCGGAGCACTGGGGTTAGGAAGCCTCACTGAAGGCCTGTCTCGGAACCCGTCAAGTCCGTCCCCAGCGACCAAGCCCTGCCGGTCAGCCAGACACCCCATCCTCTGTGCTGCCCCAGCGTCCAAGCCCTGCCGGTCAGCCAGACACCCCATCCTCAGCGCTGCCGGCAAGCTTCTCTCGGCCTCCTAGGGGTTCTGAGGTCGCCGTGGCGGAGTCTCCTCGGCCCAGTGTTGGCGGATTGATCTGCTCTCCCTGTCTGCCACCATGTGCTTGGCTGCATCATTTCTCTGTGCTTCCGTTTCCTTGTTTATAAAATAGAGTGTCCACGAGATCCTCAGGGCTGCTGACAAGCCCGGCCCGGTGACAGCCATGCCCAGAGTCTGAGACTTGGCCCGTAGTGCTGCAGGGGTGGAGTGTCAGGCCGGTCCCCAGCCCCCACGAACACCCTGTGTCCCGAGTCCCCCATTCAGGGATGTGATCTGACAGATTGTACGAAGTTTTGGATGTGTGCGTAGTTGTACAGGGACAGTGTTTGATTACATTGCACTTGATTTTACACTGGTCTTTAAAGAAAAATGCTAACATTTGAAACACCAGGACTTACCCGAATTGGAAAAGCGAGAGATCTGAATGCAGCAAGCTTATGACAGAGCCAGGTTTAGCCTGATGCCCGTTTCGGGGAGCCCCAACTCTCAGGGGCTAAAGCTTGTTCCTTTCTGTGCCTTAAGGCCTAACAATCCACAGGACATTGAAAAGGAATTGCCTTGTTCTCTCTTCCTCCTTGTGCATTATTGCCTGGCCCTCGGCCTTCACATGGGGGCAGCGTCTTCTCTGGAGTGAGGATGCCAGGTTCATGCCAGCACTGAGTCTCAGTTCTCCCATCTGTAAAATGGGGTGACTCCCTTCGCTTTCAAGCTGGTAATGAGGGTTCACTGCCATGGTGCGTACTCAATGCTAAGTGCGTTGCTGGTTCCTTAGCTGTCACCACTCTGTCCTTTCTGCCCAAGCCAGACCCTCCTCTGCCCCCAGGTCCCATATAGTGGGAGCTGCCTGCTCCCTGCTTCCGGCTGCAGACTGGCCTTTTGTGTTCAGGGCACTTCCTCTCCCCAGCAGAGCCTCCTGCCTGGCCGGCAGGAGCACATTTCCCCCGCAGACTCAGCGCAGGGTCACCAGGAGGGCAAGACCAGCGTCCAGAGCTGTGTCCATTCAGTGTGTCGCCTGGAACCTGTGGCTTCCAGTGGACTTGTTGGAGTGTGGTCTTGACTATGGGCGTCTGTCCCGGTCCCTGTGTCCCCGGGGTGGGTGCCGGGGTGAGTTCCAGCCTCTTTGTGCCGAGGTAGAAGCAGCTGCAGGAGGTCCCAGCCCTGGCCTGAAATCTCTCTGGGATTCCAGGCTGGGTCTGGTGGCCTCTTCCAGTCACCCTCCTGTCACACTCAGGGGCTCAGTCTCCCCTGCTGGCCCTGGTCCTGGGATTGAATTAGGGAAGCTGGAAGATGGGCCTCCCAGAGGTGCTGGGCAGCTGTTCTTCCTTCTGGGCCTCTGTAGGGTGATGCGAACATGGCTTCCAGGTTCTTGTCCAGCCCACAGATGATGGAGCTTCTGTGAGGCCTTGTGGGTAAGGTGCTCGCTCCCAGACCTGGGAGGAGAGCTGGTGTCCAACGCTGTGGTTGGCATTGTTTTTCCAGGTTGACGTCAGGGCAGCTGGTTTAGGGTTTCATCTGAGACAAAGACTGCTTTGTAGATTCTGCCCCGTGTGAGTTCAGGCATCTTACCCCCAAGGCAGGAAACGAGGTGGAGGGGATTGCTGGGCCAAGCAGGGAGGTGCTGGAGGCTCAGCTCACCTTCAGCCTCCTCCAAGAGGAAAGCCAGGAGCTCATAATCCACTCGTTTCCCAGGAGCATCTTAGTGCAGAGCGTCACAAACACATTCTCTTGAGCATCACAGTGCTCTTGAAGGCAGTTGTGGTCACACCCATGGCACGGATGAGGAAACTGAGCCTCAGCAGGGGGACTGATGGATTACCTGTCCTAGCTAGAAAGTGCTAGAGTTACCGAGTGAATTTGGCTCTCTCTGGCTTAAAAGATCGCCACTGGGTTCACCACGGTTGAGTCTCATGTTGACCCCAGCTCTGGGAGGGTGCTTCAGAAAGCCGTGCACTCCCCTCCCCTGGAGGAAGGCTGCAGGAGGCAAATCTCATGGCTTCGGGGATCCTTAGTTTTCCTTTCTGTTCCCAGAGCTGGGTCACTGCACTTGGCAAATGCTGCATGTGTATGTACGCCTGTGGCGGTATACGCATGTCTGTGCGATTAGAGAAAGGGGTTGGACGCTGGGCAGTCTATTCATGGCAAAGCGGTTCCAGATAGGCCTGTGGGCAGGTGTAAGGAATCATCCCTGGGAAGGCCTAAGACCTTCTGCTCTTCTTTGTCAGGAATGACCCCACTTGATCATTCATTTGTTCATTCCTAAATTTGTCTATCATTTCAGGGCCCCTGGGCTGGGTCCTGGGGGTGGTGCCGCACAGACTAGAAGGACAGACTTTGTCCCCAGGGAGCTTGCCAAATGACTGTCAAATCCGAGCTGGAGGATTCTGTAGAGATGCTCAGCTTCTCCTCCGACGCACTTTCCAGAGAGGGGCAGTGCCTTGCCCGGGGTTGCACAGCACTCTGGCGGCAGAACTAGATTCACAGCCCATGACATGTTCTTGACTCTCTGCTGAGCAGACAGATGGCTCCACTCCTGGCTGGCAGCTCTCTCACCCAGACTTTTCCTCTCTGGCTAGTTTAATGTGTCCTGGGCTTTTCTGAGGTCCTGTGCAGCCTCCTTCCTAAAAGACACCCAGAGATGACAGCTGGACAGCATGCGGGCCTCCAGCTGGAACCAACAGAGGCCCTACTCTGCCCTCGGATGGCGCCCTGGTCCTTTTGGAAGGTCAGCTCCGTCAGGCATGCGAAGACTCTGGCTCCTCCTTCCCTCTGGATACCTACTCTCCCGATAGGGTCTGCAGAGCCACCAGGCTTCCCTCACCTTGAGGTTGGACAGTTGCAAATCCTACTTCCAGATCTTACTGCCTAAGCGGGCTTCCCAGGGCAGCATCCTTGTAGCCTTTTCCATTGGGAAGTGCCCCCGGGCTCAGATAGCCCCCTGCGCTGGCTTCCCCTGGTATAGGCGTCAGTGGAGGAGGAAGGTAGGGGCCGGCTCCTGTTGGTGGGGACCTTCCCCAGCGCTCAGGCGGCTGCACTCCCACCTCGGAGCCCAGAAGCTCTTCCCCCTACAGTCCTTGACTCACATGCGCTCACACACTGGTTGGGGTTCTTCAGGTGGCAAGGACCTGCTGGGTCCTTTTAGGATTCTGCACATTCCTGGGAGGAGGCACATTCCTTCCTCTGCAGTCATGGATTCTCCGGAGCCGGAAGTGGCCCCGAACCCCGGATCACCCAGTCCTGCCTTTCCTGAAGGAGAAATTGAGGCCCAGAGAGGTTGAGCAACATGCCTGCGGGCACCAGCCAGCCTGGTGGAGGCGGGGCCTTCCTTGACGCCCCCTCATAGTTTACAGGGCTGCTCTCACTGCTGAGCCACGGCATCTCCTCACCCAGTCTGTGTCACGCTTCCCTCTCCCCCACAGCCTCCCTGCTCTCTTTTGGCCCTGGGAGGTCCCTCACCTCCGAGATGGAGGGCAGGAGGCCCGAGTTTTCAGTGGTAAGCTGCCAAGGAGACACTAACTCCTGTGCCCTGGGGCAGGAAAGGGTTAAACAGTTCCGCTTGCTGGGCCTGGACACCCAGCTGGTGTCCTGGTCCCTCAGACCAGCCAGGCCATCTGGCTCCACAGACGACACACAGTGTTCCATCTGTCCCAAGGCAAAGTCACCAGGAGGGGCCCAGCCTGCTGCCTTTGTGGGCCTGCCGGGGGTGGGCGTGGAGCAGCAGAGTTTAGGGACTCCCTCTGCTGGGTCTCTGATATCTGCAGGCCTCTCTCCCCATCTAATCCTCCTGGAGGCTGGGCCAGGCCTACGGGAACCTCCCCCACTTTCCACAATGGCAGGGCCAAGCAGGGCCCAGCCTGGTCCCCAAACTGGGGACATCAGTACTTCGTTCTTGCAGTTTAGAGGTGAGGCAGCTTGGAGTACATTCAACCCCGGGGACACTGAGCTACATGCTCCCTGACCTCTCCTCTTTTGTTCTGAGGCCACGTGGCACAGAGAAAGGAGCCCTGTGTTCAAACCCAGCATCTGCCAGTCCATAGCAAGAGCAGAGTTGGGCCAGGCTGGTGGTTTTGAGCGTGGGCTCTGGAGCCAGGCTGCCTGGATTCAAGTCCTGACTCTACTGCTTCTGAGCTCTCAGACCTAGCTGCTCTGCTCTCAGTTTTCTCATCTGCACAATGGGTACGCTACTAGCACGTCTCTCATAAGGTTGTTGTGAGGAGTCAGTGAGCTCAGAGCATCTATCATAATTGTGACCCTGGACCGGTTGCCTTGACTTGGTGAGCCTCAGTTTCCCCATCAGCAGAAGTGGGGTGAGGAGACTAGTGGTTCCAAGAGTCTCTGAGAGTCTGCGCCATTCATTCACTCTCTGACTAGAGGCAACTGACTTCCTTTTCCCCTGAGAGGGGGATCCCAGCCCTGTGGATCGGAGGAGGAGTGCTCTCTGTTTATCTGGGTGTGTGTGTTGGGGGCACCCCAGCTCCCTCCCCACTGGCTGACATGAAGTTCAGTGTCAGGGCTGCATGCTGACAGGAGGCTGTTAAGTAATGAGTCTGTCCCCTTGAGCTGTGTTTAGTCACTAATCCCTTTCTTGGCGGGCCAACGACATCTCATTACGTGTCCCGGCCAGTTATGGCAATTAGGCGCTGCACACGCAGGCACTGGCTGCCTCCACCCATCCCCAGTTGCACCAGCCCGCGTGTGACTGGTTTTCTGGGTCCGCATCCCATCCCTTGTCCTGTCTTCTCCTGGCAGTGGCTCAGGAATGTCCTCCTCCCTTTACTGGGCCCCGCAGGAAGCCCCCAGGCTCTGGGTTCCTGTCTCTGCTCCGTGCTGTCTGCCTGTGTGATCTTGGGCTCCACATACCACCTCTCTGAGCTCCGAACTTTCCTGCAAAGGGTGTGGGCTTGAGCAACCCCTTTAGACATCTGGGGATATTCCGTGTTCTGGGGTTTTATTTTCACCGCAGAAGGAGACTGTTTTCACCTGTCCTCATTTAATCCAGGTAGAGGGCCGTTCTCCCCATTTCACAGATGAGACTGAGGCCTGGGTGGGTGACTTACTCAAGGCGGCAGAGTCTCAGTTTGAAGCCAGGAAGAGACAGGGTGTGTGCCAACTCCTGCCCCGTGGGCTCTGCGCGGCTGCCGAGCCCTCGCTGGTGTGGGCTGTGGATAAGAGGAGTTGGAGTGCAAGGCAGTTGGCCCCCAGTTGCCTAGCTGGGGGTATCAGCTGACTCTGATGGGCGATGCGACTCTGGTGCAGGAAGTATGGAGTTGCAGGCCCACAGCACCTCGCATTCACCTGCGGGCTGGCACAGCCACTTGGAATAAACAACTGAGAGACCAAAGTGCACATTAGGGCTCCAAAATAGCCTTGCGAGTTGCTATTTCTCTTCAAACTTGTAAACATAGCCCTGGGTGGGGCCCCCTAGCCTCCTGGGCATAGCCCCCCTGGGCCTCCTCCTTCTTGGCCTGGGTGCCCAGACCCTCTGCTGGCCTCCGTTTGGCCAGGCCTGGGCAGAAAGCCAAGTCTTAGGACGGAGAACCTGGAGCTTTAATGTCACTTGGCCCATGCGAGGTCGGCCCAGGCATGGAGGGGAGAGAAGAAGAGCTGGGGGGAGAGCCGCAGAGCTGGCAGGGGCTGTGCAGGCTGTCTGGGGAGGCGGAGGATGCGGGGGGCCAGGCAGTCCGACACAGTCCGTGCTACACACTCCAGACTGGCTCTCCTAAGGAGGGCCCTGGTGCACACAGTCAGTGGGCCTCTTCTTCAGCAAACATTTATCATGTGCCTACTGTGTGCCAGGCTCTGTGCTGGGCTCTGGAGTGGCATCTGGGAACCAGAGATGGGCTGATCTTGTAAAAGCTGAGTTAAGTAGGGGATACCCATAGGTGAACAAATTGTCTCAGTGGCAAGTGACTGGGGCCTTTGGAGTACAGAAGAGGGCATTTCACCCTGAGCAAGGAGTCAGGAAGGCTTCCTGGAGAAGGAGATCTATAAGCTGAGCTAGCAAAGGATAAGGAGCTGAGAGAGAAATGGCCAGGGGTGAATAGAAGGCAGGTGTACACTTGCTAAGGCCTGGGAGGTGTGAGGCAGCCCAGGACTGGAGGTGCCCTGGGGGCTCCTGTTTTGTTTAGTCCCACCCTAGCCTGTGGACACCAGGCAGGGGCCTCCAGGCTTTCAGAGGAGAGGTGTTAGCCCTTGCTAGAGGAGCGTGCTTTCCTAGCCCTGGCTGCTTGTGAAAGGCAGAGCCCCCCGAGAGAGGGTGCGGATAGGCAGTGTTTATGGGGGGTCCTTCCTCCACCTGCGGGAGAGGCAGCCTTCAGCCTGGTAGGGAAGCAGACTGGGGTGAGGACCCAGGGACCCTGCTTTTCGTTTGCTTCCTGGGCAGTTGTCCAGGCTCCAGCAGCTGCCGAGCCCGGGACAGTGCCACCTTGTCGCATGGTGCTTTAGAGGGCCACATTTCAAGTTCTCAGCCTCGACCCACTCCATGGAGACACCTGAACAAACAGGCAGATGTGCATGTCCCAAGATGTTCTTCGTGTGTTGTTCATATATCAGGACTTGGGATGACACTAGAGGACATATTTGGTCAGACTTCCACAGTCACCTGCCCTACTTATTACCTGCCCAGGTAATGGTGAACACTGTCTGCTCTCTGTATAGCGTTAGGTAGGAAGAGCATGAAAACCACATATGATTTTCACTTTTAAAAGATCTCCTGCGAAAGAATCTGGAGGTGTGCCCTGGTGAAGTAGTGGTTAGTCCCGCTGCCTCTGCTGAGTGCAGTCCACCCACATGACAAGGACCAGGGTTGGTATCCCAGGGACAGGGGTGGGGGGAGCATCCAAGGGGAACAACTAAATAAAAATGAAAAATAAAATGCTTCTTCCTCCTCTCCCTACCTGCCTGCCTTCTTGACTTCATTCCTATTTGCACCTTCGGAAGGAAGGAAGGGAGGAAGCGAGGAAGGGAGTTGGGAAGGAAGGAAGGAAGGAAGGAAGGAAGGAAGGAGTTGGGAAGGAGGCACTGCCAGTGTTAATAGCTATTCTCTCCTGGTGTGTGTATCTTTAATTCTCTTTTGTCTGGCCTTCCTGATTTCTAGTTCTTGTATAATCTTAAAATACTCATGCAATTAAAAGGAATGGGGGGCAGCAACTTTTTTTGTCTTTTTAAAATTTAAATGGTTTTGAATTTTTGACTAGGTGAATGGCATCATTCGACATGTAAAAGACATAGGATAGTCTGACACAGGTGACAGGTGGATAAGCCTCGAGGACATTTGCTCAGAGCAGTGCACATATTTATGATGCTGCCTCTTTGAATTCCCTAGAGACAGAAGGAAGTTGTCAGGGGCTGGAGGCGGGATCCCAGGACAGGGGGCCAGTGTTCAGCACAGGGTCAGTGTTGTAAGATGAAGGACTCTGGAGATGGACAGCAGCGATGGTCGCACAGCCGTCTATTTTACTACAATGGAAAAACAAGAGACAGTGCTGAGTGTCCCTCCCGCCTCTGCCCCTCGACGCACAGTTCCCTCTCTGGAGGCAGCCCTGCAGTGTGGTGGTGGAGTCTCTCCTCCCTCCTGCTCTGGGTACCAGTCAGCAGGGGGATCTCTGATGGGGCCTCTTTACTGAGAGGCAGGGCAGGTGGAGGATGCCAGAGCCCTCCCATCCCTGCTTGCAGGGCTGCTGGGCCCCAGATCTTCCTGGCCTGGTCGTGGTGGGGAGGGACGGAGGAGCGAGGCTGGGGCCAGAGGCTGCCTGGAGAGAGCTTTGGAACTCAGAGCTCACGGAGGACACCCCCAATCCATGTCCGTGCCCCCACCCCCTGGCTCCTGAGTGGGCGCTTGGGAGATGTTTGTTGACTCCGTCATGGGAGAAGGAAGAGGAATGTCAGCAACAGACAGATGGACTTGGGCTACCACGGACGGATGCTGTGAGGCTGCTGGGCTCCGGGTTCCTGACACCCAACCCTTACTCCCTCGGTGCAGGTCTTGCGTTAGCACCGCAGCGGACACGAGGGAAGTGAGAAGTTCGCCTGTGTGTCTTTGTTTGGTGGCTCCACGTGTGACCAGGTGCTGAAAGCAGAGGGTTGGTCTGGTGCGCAGTGCCTGGCTGACAGATGATGTGAAACCCAGGTCAGGATGGATCATAGCGCCCATCTGGTGCGTGTTTTCCGAGACCGGGCACTGTGCTGGTGCTTAATGCATGCGAGGTCATTTATACACCAGCCTCATGAGTTGGTGCTTCACGAGCCCCCTCAAAGATGGGGAACCAGAGCCCTAGAGGGGACGTGCTTTGCCATAGACACCCCGATGCCCCCCGGCACCCCATCCTGGTGGGGAAGTGCTGGACGTCTGCAGTAGGTGCCTGGGGCCTGACAAGCAACAGCAGGGCCCCCACCCCAGATTTCCAGAAAGCAGCAGTGCCAAAAGAAAGCACGCCCATTTTCCAGATGAAGAAACTGAGGCCCAGAGAGACAAGCAGGCTCTGTCGGACTTCAGAACTGGTTGTGACGGGGAGGACAGGCCTGCGCCCGGAGGCTCTGTGTATTCAGAGTCTGCTCTATCATCTCTTTCTCAAATGGCTACCATCTGGGGAGGGGAGCTGTGATCCACATTTCACGCATGACCAAATCAGAGGCGGTAGGGCAGGAAGTCATTGTCCAGAAGCCTGTGGTTGGCGAGGCTGGTACTTCAGCCAGTTAGGTCCCACTCTGCAACGGCTGCCTTCTTTTGCTTGTTACATGCTAGCTGCAGCTGGCTGATAGGTTAGGTGGGGCTGTGGGCAGACCCCTCTTGGCTCGTGGAGGTGGGACTCTGAGGCCCTGAGAGGTAAGTGGATGACAAAAAACCCCTGACTCAGTGACCATTTTCTGAGACAGTGACTGTGACCCCGCGGACATACACCTGTGCATGGGAATTCGGGGGCATTCTCAGCAATGTGCCGGGGACATGGCAGGGAGTGGGGTTTCCAGAGCCGATGGCTTCCCTCTGAGAAGCTGCTTGGGCTTGGGAATCAGATGAACGGGCACTTAACCTGGAACAAGTCATTCCCCCGAGCCTCAGCTTTCTGGTCTGTGCAGTGGGAACCATAGCATTAGGGTGGGGACCAGTGACTAGACGGCACATACTACCTCTCACTATAAAGCCCTCCCCTTCTCGGACAGCAGACTCTGATGAAGAGGCTGAGAGAGAGGCGTGTCGGGCCTGCACATCCGGACGGACATAGTGACCCCTCCGGCGTCCTGCAGGGCCCCCCGAGGAAGTAGTGAAGGGGCAAAGAGCCTGAAGGTGGTTGGTTTGGTGCCCCAGAAACTCACAGAGGCCCACAGTTTGAGGCTCAGATTCCTGCTCACCTGACATGCTTCTTAAGTCACTTTCCTTCTCAGAGTGGCCTGGTCGGTGGCGGGCAGTGCCCACCACGTGGGGCGTGTAAACAGAGGCACTGAAAAGAGCACACTCCCCCAGGTTACCAGCATCCGCAGGGCTGCCGGGTCTCCAAAGGTGTTCTCAAGAAATGATGCAGTGGGAGTGACACTGGGAACCTGAGCAAACGTGGATGCCAGGTAATTGGAGCAGGTGGCTCATATGGAGTTAAAACCTCATTTGGGGTCACACCGGGGTAGGTGACCGGGGCTTCTCTGGGCCCGGGAAGATAACTTTAAATGCCTTGTGTCCTCCGGGGTGGTGCCCTGAGATCAGTGGGGCTGCGGCTCGTATGACCTCTCCTGCCTTGGTCTCCCCTGCTGGCGTAGTGGCTCCAAGGGCTGAGGAGGTCTGGGGCACGGAAGGCAGAGGCTGGGCATTTACTGGGTTCTGCTTGCAGGGAAGTAGGTAGGTCGGCATCTGTTTCCTCTGCCTCCCCCACCCTGTGTGCCCCTGGTCACTCAGCCAGGTGACCGTGCCATTTTAGCCTGTGAGCATAATCACCAACAGCATAATCATCCTGGCAGCTGGTGGCTCTGGGGTCCGGCAGGTCTGAGGCTGGCCGTGTCACTTGCTGTGGGGTCCGGGACCCATCACAGCCTGTCCAGCCCGCTGTCTGTCCTGGGGAAGTCACGAGGCTGAGAATAATGACAGCGTGGTGGCTCATGGTGTGCCGGGCACTGTTCTAGGCACCTTTGGTTCATGGATCCATAACTTCCAACCCCATTAGGGGTGGGCGGTGTTCCGTGGGCTCAGACAGGACCGGGAGCTCGCTTCACGTCACAGAGCTGCAAGACGTGGAGCTGGGTTGACCCCGGAAGCCGCTGGCTGCCGAGCGCCTGCTTCTGTCTCTACTACACATATTGATTTGAACTCAAGGACTGATGTCCCAGCTGGCTTTGAGACTGTGCTTTATCAGATAGCTGTGTGGTCATTGTGGGGTGTGTCAAGGGACCACCAACATTGTTTCTAGCTGGCTAGGTGGGCCCTTAGAATTTTTCCAGTTGGACACCATTAAGAATGGAAATGTGATGCTGGAGGAGAGGAAGGGACTTGTTCAAGGTCACACAGCAAGTCAGGGGAGTCAGAACTAGAAACAGGACTTCCTGCACTGCTGGAGAGTGAGGCCAGCTAGGGGCCTGCCCTTCTGTCCTGCCCACCTCCCTGGACCTACTCCTTATGGAGAACCCCAGAAAACAGCCCTGCAAGGGGTACCCCGGGTTACCAGGAGACAGAGAGTGAGGGTGTCTCCATGCTGTTCATCCCAACTCCATCAGCAGCCCTTGCTTTTGTCTCCGTGCTGGGAAGTTCATTAGCAGCTGTGTTCCGTACCACCTCTCTTGTTGCTTCTAGATTCCCAGAGGGTCAAGGCAGGATGAAGAAGGGTCTCTGTTTACATAACCTGGGCCTGATCCACCCATCCGTGCCTCCCTCCCCCAGGCAAGCACAGGCAGGGTAACACGCGTGATGAGACTGGCCATTGTCCAGCCAGGGCCTCTGGATGCTCTCATTTGAGTCTGCTCATTTCAGCTGTCCATGAAACCCACAAGGCAGGATTGCTACCCCTGTTTACAGAGGAGGAAACTGAGGTCCAAGCTGGTGAGAAGCGGGCCCTCCGGGGAATCACACCATGATGGGTGGCGTTCTCAGTTCATTCGCCCTTCTTCATGGGGTCCACAGAGACCCCTATACAGCTTTGATCTGCAGGCCTGCCAGGCTGGCGGCAGGCCCTCGGGAGTAATGATGAGGCGAACCAGTGCATGCTGCCTTCATCCCTGCTGTCCATGCCTGGTGCTGAGGGCAGGTGCGGAAGCCAGCACCACCGCTCTCGGTAGCACTGGAGGGGTTGATCTCCCTGAGGTTGTCACCTCTTCCGATCTCTAAGGAAAGGCTCCATCCAGGTCTGCAGACAGCACTGCTAATTCCATATCCAGAGAGCTCCCAGGGCTCCTCTTTCAGATGAGGACACTGAGGCCCAGAGTGGAGCAGGGACTTGCAGGGGTCAGCAGTGTGTTAGTGATCGAGTACCTTGTTCTCTACAGGTGCTCTCCTAGGGGGTGGGACACCCCTGCCAGCCCTGAGCAGCCTGCACACACCTCACCCACTGGCCCCCTCCAGGGGGCTGCTATTTCTGGTCGAAAGCCTGTGTGTGTGAGTCTGTGGAGACACTCACTCTATATGGTGGCTCCTCAGCCCCACCCATTCCCCACTCATGGCCTGTGCTCTGGCCTGCCCAGGCCATTACTGCCCGCCTATAATGGAATCGGCTGCCCTGGTTAAGTGTTCACATTAAATTAATACCTCCTCCATGGAGACAATCAGTTGGCATTTAATTTGTGTTTCCTTCCGAGAGCAGCAGAGTACGCTGGGCAGCCGGGCCTCTGATGGGCACATCTGAGAGTGTCCATGCCGGGGTGTGGCTCGTGTGATGGGCGCACCAGTCTCCAAGGGAGAAGGAGGGGAGTGTGGCGTGGCGGGGCTGGCAGAGTAGGGCTGGGGCAGGGGCAGATGGGAGAGCTGGGGAGGCCTCCCTGTTTGCAGGCCTGGGGACCCAGCACCCTATTTACTGGAGAGAAAAGATGCTCACAGTTAGCCAGATGTGGGGAGGAGGAGAGTGGGCTGCCTGGGAGGAGGAAGGGCTTTGGAGGGTGGGTTCTCATATGGATTCCCGCCCCCCCACTTCCGTTTTTGCTTATCTGTATTTTTGTTCCTGCCACCCATGTGAATGAAGTTCACGGTATTAAACAGGGGTGGTGTGGAATGAGGAAGCTGACTCAGCGATGATGTGGATGCTCTTGAGAAGGCTCAGCAGCAGTGCAGGTTGCTACAGACAGGCTGATCTGCCTCTGAGAAGGGCGGCCCTGGTGTCTCTGCTGACAGCCTGGCCCTCCAGAGCAGGCGCTAGTCTAGAGAAGCAGGGCCCCTGTGGCCCTGGGGATGCCCTGTCCAGCAGGAAGGGCCGGTGCTTCTGTGAGTGGACTCACGCAGAAGCCCAGGCAGACCCTCCGCTGTCCCCTGGCAGCCTGCACTGGCCTGCTGCCTTGTGGGGGTGCTCCCCTGACCGGGGTGGAAACTGGTCCCGCCCTCACCTGCCTTTGCCTGAGGCCAGGCCCACGCTTGGCCCAGAATGGAGCTTTCCACTGGCTGCTCCAGCCCAGCCTCACCTGGGCTGGCTCCCATCACCGGAGTGAGTTGGCCTGGGTGTGCCAGTCCTGGAAAGGTGTGGGCCATTCCTGTGGCGCCCTCCCAGCTCCCTGAGCCCCGGCTGCCGGAGCCCACCGCAGCGCTCCACCACGTGGATGGAGCCACTGAGCATTCACTGTCTGCTCCGTGTCAGGGATGGGACTGGGTGTTTTCACCTCTACCACCCACTGCACGGTTCTCACGGCCACCCTCAGAAGGGGTGTTGTGCTTCCCATCTCACCGACTGGAAGAATGAGGCCCAGAGAGGGTAACTGACTTGCCCCAGGTCACACAGTGGGGAAGTGGTGGGGGCAGGATTTGAACTTAGTCTCTTGCTGCCCAGGAGTCGCCAGCACTTTCCCTGCCAGAGCCCCTAGGGCTGGCCCTGGAGCCTTAATTACTCTGCTGAGGCTGCGCCCACTTCCCTTTTGAGCCCAAGCCCCCCAGCCTTTCTCTGCCGGCACAGGAAGTGAGAAGTCTGTGAGTCAGCCCTTGTGCCAGTGACTGCAGCTTGGCTTCTGCCCCTCCGTAAGCCAGGCTTTGTGGCCCTTTCCTGCGAGTCTGTGTGTCAATCTGAGCTGGTGGGGGAGGGGAGACCCTGGCTGAGAGTGGCCTCCAGGCTGCCCGCCCCTCCCCAGTGGCCAGCTGGGACTTCTTGTTCCTCACGTGGTCGGCGGCAGTGAGGGGTCCTCAGGAGTGAGGGTTAACCACATCTGACAGGGACGGGTGCTGCCACCTCCCCTTCCTGGCCGCACACATGTGCTCCTTCTGCCCCAGGTCTCGGGGGCGGTGTGGTCTGTGGAATCCCTTCCTCCCCCTGGCTCACTGTCCAGACGCCTCTGTTCTCCTCCCCAGCTGGGGGGGCTGTGGGGGGCTGAGAAGGAAGCTTTCTCCTTCTCTCTGCCCACTTGCTGCGCTGACCGACCCTCCCCTGGCCTGCCTCCTCCCGGGAGAGGCTCTGGAGCCAAGTGGACCGGATGGAGCGGAGCAGAGCCGGTGCTGGGAACCAGGCTCCCGGGAGCCCCGAGGCTGGGCGGCACAGAGGAGGCTGTTGCTGGCAGAAGGGACCTGACTGTGCAGCAGGGTGAGGGTGGCTGCTTGGATTCATTCATCCTGTACCCTGCGTCCAGCTGGTGGGTCTCAGGTGCAGGAGCTACAGCAGTGAACAGAGGAATGTCCTTCAAACGGGTTCTCTGGGTCAGTGGAGGCTGGGACCCCCAGCTTCCACCCCACCTCCCCCAGTGACTTGTATGATGCTGGCCTTCCCTGGCGCCTCTTCTCACCTGGAATCGGCATCTCACCACCTTCGCTCCATTACCCCCACTGGCAGGGGACTGGGGGACTGAGACACACAACCAAGTCTCTGGACTGCAGCCTGAGCCGCTGCTTGTCCTTTGCATCATCACAGAGGCTCCTGCCCAGCAGACCGCTCTTGCCCTGTCTGATCATGCTGATGGGGGGCGTCTCCAGGGTGCCATGTGTCGGACTCTTCCTCCTGCTGTGTGATCTTGGCTAAGGCGCTTACTGGTTTGGGACATCAGCTTCTTCCTCAGGAACAGGGAGACAGTAACTACCTCATATTCACTGTGGAATTAAGAGGCTGTGCTTGGGAGCATTTGAGATCCTGGCCGGCACTTCACACACATACACGCACACGCACACGCACACGCACATGCATGCAGACATGTTAGCGGCCCCCCACTGCCCCACCCCATCAGTATCTATCGGGCCTGCTTCAGGGCCCCTGTGAGCTCCCATCGGTTGAGACCCTTGGAGGCGTGGGGAAGGGAGACTGCAGGCAAGGGCAGAGACAGGATTCAGGGCAGACGTCAGGGGCAAAAGAAGGTCTCAGTGATGTGGCTGGGGCACGAGCCGGATCTGGGATCTGATTGGAGGTTGATCTGATGGAGGGCGGACCATCCCTGGCATCACAGGACGAAGAGCCATCTTTGGGCAAGAACCACATTTGCTAGGAGGCCGTGGCCAAGCCGACTGGGAAGCCTGGATCCTGAGGCCTGGCCACCCGTATGTCTGAGCCCCAGGAAGGAAAGCAGTTGTCTTGGCTTTGGAGTCTCTGGGGAAGAAATGACGTTTAAGACAAGCCTAGGAGAATGAATAGGGTTTCAGGAGGCTTGAGGAGGAGGGAGTGAAGGAAGAGGGATCAAGTTTCCTCACCTGCAGAATGGGGATGATCCTTGGGGGAGGGTTAAGTGATGTTGTATATTGCGTATTGTGTGCCTTGGTTGGGGAACCCCCCCAAGAACGTGGCAGCAAACGTTCCCCTTCCTTCCTCGGAGCTGCGCTTCAACAGAGAGAGCATGGGTGTCAGGAGCGGCGGGTCTGGATGGTAGGCTCTTGGAGATGCAGGCCGCCTCGGCCCGGTTCGAGTGGTCTGGTCTGCTGGGCCTTCGTTTTCCCTGTTCAGTGGGAGGTGGGTTCTCTGGAGCCTCGCAGGGGCCCGTGGGCTAAGGCAGTGGGGTGGATGTCATCCCACTTTCCTCCAGTGACAGGCTCTTTCAGACCCTGGGGTCCCTTAGCCAGAGAGACCCCTCCTCACCTAGCAGAAGAGCATCTGCCGCTGAGGGCCTCACTGTCCTGCCCCAAAGCCCGTCTTGAAGGTGCCCCCGCATCATTCTCTGAGCCCAGTCAGCTTCCAGGCAGCCCCAAGCGCCCAGGAGCCGCGCTGGGTCAGACCGGGCTTGGAAGCTGGGTTCTCCCACGTCTACCGGTGGGATCTGGGCTGTGGTCTTGGGTGGGGGTTTGCCCCTAAGCACCTTTGCTCAGTGGGGGGCTGGGCAGCAAAGGCTTAAGGGACGTTATGTCCCCTTCTTGGGGGGCAATTAGCCACTCCCTGGCCTTCCTGCTGCCCCATCTTTGGGCCCCTCTACCTGAAACCTCTATCCTGCTGAAACCTGACTCCTGTGGGCAGATTCAGGCCAGGGAGGGGCTGTGCCAGGGAAGCAGGTGTTGAAATTTCAGTGCCCACGACTTGGTTGACCAGTTTTCAGTGAGTCTGCACACTCCCAGGCCCTGGGCTGGGATGCAGTGCCTGCAGGGTGCCTGGGCCCCGAGAAACACATCATCCCTGCACCTTTCACCCAGCCAGCCAGAGTTGCTGCAGGGCACACACAGCTCTGCTGCACCAGGACACTGGGCGGCGGAGCCAGGCCTTCCCGCTGCGCTGGGAGGGGCGTGAGACTTGGTCTGCCCAGCCAGCTGCTGTCACACTCGGGGTCTGACCGTGGTCTCCTGGGTGCAGGCTCGCCACTGCCCACCCAGTCCACTCTGGAAATAAAGGCCCAGGAAAATTTGTGGTGGCTCATCTGCTGGGGTGCAGCTCAGGAACATGAGTGTGGTCTGCAGAGAGCCTGTCCACACCTGCTGAGTTTGGGTCTGTGCCACCAAGAATCCCCTGCCCATCACAGCTGGAGACTTGCTGCTTATTGCTGTGTAACCTTAGACAAGTTACTTCACTTCTCTGAACCTCAAGTGTGCTCTTCTCCAGGATAGGCTTGAGGGAACATTCTTTCCCCATGGGGACTAATAATTCACATTAAAGGCAATGGTTCATGTGTCGGAGCCCCTGAGTTCAGCGTGTGGGACCCAGGCTGTACTTACCAGTAAATGGCTGCCACCACTGCTGTGGCTGTGTCTGGAGGTCCCAAGATAGGCCTGGCATTCTTGCTCTGGGTTGACTTGGGGTATGTCCCTCTCCCTCCTGGGCCTCATCTTTCCCATTTGTACAATAGGTCTGTTGCCCCAGCCACACTTTCCTCTTGAGAAACTTGGCCAAGGGAAATGGAGGGGGCGGGGCCTTATCCCCAAAAGTCTGTCTGGGAAATGGGTGTGTTGGGGGTAAGAAGCCCCGGGACCTATGTGTTCATCCCTCACTGCCCCCTCTCTGTTGCTTCTGCTGCTTTCAGCTGACCCTGTGGCCAGGCTGACCAGGAAGCAGGCTGTGGCCTGGTCCTCCCTGGCACGGGCTCTGCTCTGTGGCCTTGGAGTCAAGTCCCGCTCCTGCTGAGTAGCATGGCCAGGACAGATGATTCAGCGCAGAGCCGTGTGCTGGGTCTTGCCCTCTCCTGAGGGGAGCCCCAGACACTCCATGCTGTGGGACGGGGGTGAAGGCAGCTGGTGAACATCTCCCCGCATGGGGCGCTGCCCCTGACATACTGGGTGACCCTGGGCCCTACCCTTGTACTCTCTGGGCCTCTGTCTCCCTGTCTGTCCGATGAAGGTTTTCAGTGGGACCCCCTCACCGGGTGAACCACTGGCTTCCGGACCCTGCAGCCCATGGCTATCGGGCCGGACTGCAATGCTGGGGGCCCATCATGGCGAAGGGGAAGGGACACAAAGCGGGCGTGTCCTCTGGGAGCCCTGGTCACAGCCGCCAGTCTTGTGTGGGAGAGAGGAGGAATTTTCCTGTGTGTGCAAACAGTATCCGTTTTCTCTTGTTTCCCAAAGCTGGTGACGTAACCGGCTCTTCATCCATTCCTCTCCTCTGGCCTATTTTTAGCTGGTCCCGACAGCATCCTAAAAGGCTTCCAGAGGCCTCAGAGCTCTGAGGCCATGTAGGGAGGTGGCAGTGGGGTGAGGAAGAAGAGAAGCTCTCTGTCTGTCCCAGGGTGGGGGTGGGGGCCAGCCCCCTGCCTCCGCTTCTCCGGGGAGGGAGGGAGGCTGACTGGCTGCGAGCTGGGTTGGGGTGCTGACAGGTCCTGGGTCTCCAGGGAGCCTGGCAGGGGCACGACTAATCCATCGAGAGCTGCTAGCCCGGGTTTGAGTCCCGGCTCCCTCTGTTCTCACCCTGACCTTGAGCACGTACCTGTCCTGCCTCAGCTGCTTCACCTGGACATGGGCTAATGGTAGATGGTGATGAGGACTGAATGCATCATGTAGAAGGGTGTCTGGTACAGAGTGAGCCCTTGTGAGCTGGTATGTTAGGGTGATTATTAATTTCCACCATTCCACCCATCTCGAGATAATTCTCGGGTACAGTATGTGCCCCAGTGCGTTTCTCCCCTCTGTCTTTTCCTGTCCAGCTTCAGCCAGCATGCGCGCAAATCCGATAATGTGTAGTAGCGCGCCCTGGCGGAGTAGATCTGTGCACAGCCCACACATATCCCAAGGACCTGGGTTCGCGTCCCAGGGCAGGGAGAACAACCAAGATGAACAACTAAATAAAATAAATGAAATGCTTCTCCCTTTTCTCTATTCCTGCCTGTCTCTGCTCTCCTTCATTCCTGCCTGCACCTTTCCTTAAAAAAACAGAAAAAAGGAAAGTATATGGAACCCAGCCTGGCATATAATTATCGGGAACTAAATGAGGGCTGTTTTTTAATGCAATAAAATAGACCTGGGTTCAAATTCCAGCGCCACCCACTACATAACTGTGTGTCTTTGGGTGAGATGTTTAGTCTCCCTGAGCCTTGGTTTCCTTAGCTCTAAGACAGAGATAACGAGAGCTGTGTAAGAGATTCTTTATTGGCAGGGCAGGCTGTGGACGGACACTCCAGGATGACAGTGGTGAGCGCGTCTGATGGTGTTTCTGGGTGGTGCTAGCATGAACAGCTGGCTCCACGGTGTCTGGTAGCAACACGGAGTGGTCACATCTGCTCAACACTTGACCACGTGTGAGGCGTGATGACCCCTCCCATGCTGTCTCCTGTGGTGCCCTGCTCTCGCCTGGAACATACACTCTGCCCTGCTGGGTATTATGTCTGCCCGTCCCAAGGCTGGGCGCTCCAGGAGGGCAGCAAGGGTGGATTCACTGTGGCACCTTCCTGGCTCTGCTTGGGACAAGCCCAGGGTGACGGGGTGCTAACAGTGTGTCTGAGGGCTGGACTGGCATGGAGAAGCCGCTCTCTGACCACCTGTCCTTCTTGTCTTGCAGATGGGAGGAAGAGCTGTCCAAGAGTATAAACTTGCAGACCATGGTGGACACGCTGCAGGAGGTAAGAGTCCCCAGAGGTCCCACAGGAAGAACTTGCAGAGAAACGTGGCCAAGAGACACGGTTTCACAAGGCCAAGTGCAGAAGCTACACTCAGTTCTCTTAGTTCCTACTGCCTCAGTCTTTCTGTCATGGAGCTCAGGGGCCTCCTCTCTTCCCTGCCTTGGAGCAGGGAGGGCCAGCTGCTTGGCATGCTGGTGACCTGGGGCCAGTGACTCCCCTCTCCAGCCTCTTGCTCCCACCCAAAGCCTGGCCTGGACCGTCTCTAAGCCCCCACCCCAGCTGGCGGGAACTGCAGGGCTGAAGGCCTTGGAGAGGGTGGGTGGGCTCTCCCTGTGGTGCGGCCTTTCCCCTGCTTTCTGGGCGGGGTGGCTCTATGTTCCTGGCCTTGCCCACTGGCCTGCCGTGTTCCCTGGGCAGCAGACTTACCCTTCTTGACTTCAGTTACATGGGTACTAGAGCCGCGACCCCAGGAGAAGGCACAGAGATTGCTTCTGATATTTAAAGCACTTATTTTCTAAGAAAGTTAGAGACGACTTGAAGAAGGTCTCTGTGTAGAAGGAAAAGGATGAAGGTCCTCTTTCTTTCATAACAAACGTGTTTGTACTTAACAAGCATTAACATGCTCAGCCTGGTCACAGATTTGGGAAATGCCGGAGAGCACAGAGAAGAGAAAGAAAATTCCTTCCTTTTCTACCCTCCGCGGTTGATAAATGCATGTGGGACCTTCTGGTCTCTCTGGCAGACGACACACATGTCCTCTGGGTGAGGCCAACACAGGTGATGTTGCCAGTCTTGACATCAGAGGTGGTCCACTATTGATAATTGCATATGAATTGACCTAATACCTTTAAAAAAATATTTTTTATCCTTTTTTGGACATGTATTTGTTTCATTAGTTTCTAGTCCTGGAGCTGGAACTCAGGTCTTTTGTAGTCTGCACCTCGCCCACCTGAGTGACGGGGGCGCCCGACCTGTTGGTTACACTGGGGCCTGCTCCCTCCAGCCTGGCCATGGGCCTCCCCATGTAGGTACTGCTCCTTGACAGGGGCTTTAGACTGAGCCCTCAGTGCCCTGCAGTGAGCGGGGCCCAGGCAGCTAGGCTGGCTCCCCTCCCTACCACTCAGGTGCCTGGCATGACAGGACTGTGGTATCCAGTGCCTCCTACCTCTCAAGGTACTCGGCACCCCTCAAACTCCCCCGTCTCGGTCCCTCGCAGGCGGCGCAAGAGGCCGAGGCCATCCAGGAGGAGATGAACGAGAAGATCGAGAGGCTCAAGGCTGAGCTGGTGGTGTTTAAGGGGCTCATGAGTGACGTAAGTGCCACCGGCCCCCGCCCCAGGCATCACGCCTTCCCTTACACCCGTCATGCGAAACGCTTCATTCACTGGGAGGCTCGAGGGCTGGCTTGTAGTTAGAGTCCTGGCTGGCTGCATTTGACCGTGAAGACGAGGATGCATCGGAGACCAGGCACCCCACCCTTCCGCTTCCTTGGTCTGATCAGAGATGCATTAACCTGCCGCTTAGCCCACCCCAGCCTCCCGGGCTCCCCTGACGGTTGGTGCGTGTCGTTCTGACTCCTTCCCAGCTCGCCGTGATGACGGCAGGTGGTGGCCGTGGGCCGGACGTCTGGGCACGGGGGCTGGTCAGAGCCCACCCGACAGGCTGCAGGCCTGCAGCCTTCAGCAGCGTTGCTTGTTGAGTCGGGAAAAGCCGGTGTGTGCGTCTTTTTGAGGATGGAGACCCTCCGTGCAGCCGTGGGTGGGGGCAGCTGTTGGCAGCTGGGTTCTCCTTCCTGCTGGCGACCCAGGTGTCCTGTCTCCTCCCAGCAGCAGGTGGCATGTAGAAAGGAAAGGAGCCAGAATGTGCCTCTGTCTGGCATGAGCTGGGCATGGCTGGAAGAAGCCTCTTGTCCCCAGGCAGAGGCTACCTGGCTTTCCCTTGCTGAGGTCCAGGGAGGCCGCGTCTCGACCTAGGTGGGAGGAATCGGAGATGGAGGGCCACCTTGGCTGGCACCTCGTGTGGGGACAGTTGGGTGACTCGGGGTAGGAAGAGAGGTCTTTCCACAGAGGGCGTTGTTCTTTTTCCTTTGCTGTGACAAAATTAACACTGATGCTGTTTGCTGAGAGTTTGCCAGCCCTTAGGGAGACCGACAGACACTGCCTCACATGGTCCCCGTGGCACCAAAGCCCTCAGTCCCATGGCCCCTCCATGCCTCCCAGGCAGAGCAGCGCCGGCCCCACCCTCACTCCCTCACGAACTCCTGGCGCCCTCTGCCCTCCCCCACGCTTGCTCCGCCCCTCGCTCACGTAACCCCTGCTATCCTCCCTGCAGCCCATGACAGACCTGGACACAAAGATCCAAGAAAAGGCCATGAAGGTGGACATGGACATCTGCCGCCGCATCGACATCACGGCCAAGCTGTGCGATGTCGCACAGCAGCGGAACTCGGAAGACGTGTCCAAGATCTTCCAGGTGAAGAGGGCCACCCTGCTCACCAGCCACCTCTCCCACCCGCCACCCGCCACCCTCCACGCCACCCCCACCCTCCTACTGCGGCCTCGGCTTCATCCCGCTGGGCCAGCCCACTTCCCTGACACCCCGCCAGGCCCCTGGCCTCAGGGGTAGCACTCACCCAGCCCTCCAGCCTCCCAGGAAAACATGCTCAGGGCTCGTCCAAGCCATCATCAGACCCGACTCTTCATCAGTGGCTGCGGTGACCTCTCTCGGGGTGGGACTGGGCTGGGGGTGTCATGCGACACGCTCAAGGAAGGAAGTGGCAGAGTAGAACTCAGGTCTCCTGGCCCCCCGGGCTCAGTCCATCAGCCCAGGCTGGGCCCGTTGCCCGGCTTCCTGCCTCTTGTTTTTGGGTGCCGGCACTGGGCACTGAGGCAGGGTTGGGGAGCCTTCGCCGGGCTGTGGGAGCCCTGGGCCGGTGGGCCTGAAGACTCGTCCGTGCCCCCAGCCCACCCCGCCCTCCGGCAAGCAAGCGCGTGTCCCGAGAGAAGGCGGTGGGGCCAGTGAGGCCGGCAGGCAGGGCTCCGGGGAGCGCTGGGGGAGTCTGGCCCACTGAGGGGCCCTGTCGTTCTCTGAAGACCGCTCCTTGTGTTCTCGGTTGCGGTTTGGCTTTTGCTTGAGTCCAGGGCAGTGCGGTCTGTTGTCGCTTTCAGCGTGTGACTTTGGATGTCGCGGGTGAGAGCGAGACTTTCTGGGGGCCTGTGTCACCTCCGTGCCTTCTTGCTGCCCCTTCGCTGCCAAACGGGGCCGCTACGCCACTGCCGTTTGGTTGGCTCGTGTACTGTCTGCTGGGCGTGGAGGCCGCTCTGTGAACCCGACCGCCCGTCTTCCCGCCGCCTCTGCATGTGAACTGGAGGGCTTTGGAAGCACGGGGCCAGCCGCACCTCCCTGGGGGCTCTCTGGTCTCTGGCTGGCTCTGAACATCCCGGATGAGTCTGTGCTCCCATCTGGCTGTCTTCCCAAATCAAGGGCTGCTTCCCTGGTGAAGGGAGGTGCTGAGTCTGCCATCCGTGGAAGGGTCCAGGCCATCTGTCTTTCCAACCTGCATGTCTCTCCGCCCCATGCTTCCTGCTAGCACCGCCTGCTGCGTAGAGGACCTGTGTGTCCCTCCTGGCTGTGGCCGCCAGCCACGCTGCATCCATCCCGTGGGATCAGATCCCTCCTAGCCCACCCTGCCCTCCATCTTGGCGGAGCTGCCTACTTACCTTGATCTCTTCCTCTCCGGGTCAGGTGGTCCCCAAAAAGAAGGAGCGGAAGGTGGCCTCGGACGATGACATCTCAGAGCAGGATGGGGAGGCAAACCGGTTCTCGGATGACGAGGTCGGCTCCATGAACATCACAGACGAGATGAAGCGCATGTTCAACCAGCTGTGAGTACGCCGGCGCCCTGGCACAGCGGCGTACACTGGGGCCTGGGCTGCAAGTCATCCGCAGATGTGTTTTGTGTGCATAGCATAAAAAAGTCTGGATTCATCTGCAACATTTATAATTTAGAGAGTTTCCTAATTTCAGAAAGGACCAAATGGCAGTGGTGAGCCTATTTGTGGGGGATTCTTGATCCATCTTAGGCCTTCTCCCATGGGTGTTCTTTGTGCTGGGTTGACTGAGCGGTCCTCACGCTGCAGCCCGGGGTTTCCACTGAGCTCCCTCCACCAGCCCGGCAAACGTGACTTCACCAGCTCCAGTCAGCCCAAGAGGCCAGGTTATCACTCCCTTTGCAGATGAGGAAACAGACTCAGGGAAAGTGACTTGGCCAAGATCTCTTCACCACTGTGGTGGAGCTGGGATTTAGTCTGTCTGTCCTGCTGTGACGGTGGCTGGGATATGTTGGGCTGGGCCCAGTGGGTACCAGCTCAGGAGAGCTGACTGCACCGTCTGCTGCTCCGGGTTCAGGAACAGCACATTAGGTGCTTCGCTTGGTGGGAGACTGACAAATGTCATCGATCAGAGCCTCCTCCCTTGCCTCTGCAAAGTGCTGACTTGCCTGCACCTTGCCTAGATTTAAAAAAAAATCCTCTTATCAACCTACCCCTGTAGCTGAGGCCAAGCAGGCTCCACCCTAGGCGGGGCCCGGCCCCCTCCCCCTGTGGCTCACTAGCTGGGCTGAGACCCAAGCCAGAGCTGCCCCGCAGCCAGTTCCACTGAAGTCTTTGAATGAGGCACCCGTGTCGGGGCTGTTTTGTTTTGATCGAAATCAGTTGCTTGGGCTTCAGACCAAGGAAAAGCGGAGGAATTTGCTACTTTCTCTGCACCATGGATAGCCCTCCTCCTCAGCCCCACCGTCCAGATCTATGGGGAGAGGGGACTGCTCTTCCGAGCCCTTCTCTTGTCCACCCTGGCGTTGCTGCCTCCCCATTTCTGGGCTGGGGTTTCCTTCAGATCCCAGACACTGCAGAAGGAAGTGAAGTGATGCAGGGTGGGAGGACCCCCGGGGCTCTGCTGGAGGCAGCCAGCCCCGGCCACAGCGCCAGCCCCCTACAGTGCCAGCCCCCTACAGTACCTTGTCCCCACCCCCCAGCCCCCCCCCTACAACTCTGTAGCAGCCCCCAACCCCCAGCTCTGGTCCCTGGACTCACCAGCCACTTAGAGGCTCTGGTAGGAACCACCTTGGGTGGAAACCTGGCTCCAGGGGTGCTCTAGGGGACTTTTTAATCAGAAACTTTTTTTTTTTTTTTTTTTGGATGCTGCCCAGCGGCCCCAGCCTGGTCCACTGTCTGAAGGCTGGAGGATCTAGTAAGGAATTGAGGGAGGGCATATAGGCCGTGGAGAGAGCCCTGGGACCCCCTCCTCTATAGCTGATTCATGGGGTCAAGTGACTAACTCCTGTGAATTTAACTTTCTCATTTGAATATCGGGTGTTGAATGATTTTTTTTTTTTTCAGCGGAAAGGTACAGGCAAGAATGAAGGTGAGCAGACAGGTAGGGAGGAAGAGAGAGGTGGAAGAAGCACTTTATTTTTATTTAGTTGCTCACATCGGTTGTGTTCCCCGCTCCCCCTCCTCACCCCCAGCCCCTGGTCTTGAACCCAGGACCTTGGGATGTATGTGGACTGCTCCCAGAGTGTACTAGACTAGGCCACCAGGGGGCACCTGTACTGAATGGTTTTTAAGATCTTCTCCAGGTGGGGTAGCCATTGCGTCTCTGCAAACCCCTCGGTCCCAGGCAGGTCCGTATGGTCTAGTTTACAGAGATGCGCTGGAATCCGGACTCAGGCTTTGAACACAAGTCTGTACCCCAGCATGCGGTGTTCTAGAAATCCACCCAATTCCATTGAGTCTGTTTCCTTGCCTGCAAAATGGAAATAATCTTCACACCTTGTAAGATTGTTGTGAAGGTGGAATTAGTCGATTTTTTTTTTTTTTTAAGGAAAAGCAAAGGCAGGAATGAAGGTGAGCGGAGAATAGGCTGGAACAGAGAGGGGGAGAAACATTTATTGATTTGATTCAGTTGTTCATCTTTGTTGTTCCCTCCAGCCCACTGTCTCGAACCTGGGTCCTTGGGATGTATGTGGACTGCATCCAGTGGCCTTATCTGCCAGGCCACCAGGGTGTGCCATGAATAGTATTTCAGAAATGCTTCAGACAGTCCCATGCCCAGCATATCTCGGGGTGTATGGTGGGGTTTTGATGGGGAGGTAAAAGCTGTAGGCACAGAAAGATCTGACATTCAGCTCCAGTTTCTGTTACGGATTAGCAGTGTGACTTTGGATAAGGGACTTATGGGTGGCAGTTTCTTCCTCAGTGAAATGGGTGTGATAAAACCAACCTCAGGAAACTGCATATATGGGGAACCTATACATAGGAGTTTATTTTAATGTGTAAAATCAAAGTTACTGCAATAAAAAAAACACACACAAAAGATTTGCAAAGAAAGAAACCCAGACAAAATCCAACAGCAACAATACCCAGCTTCTCTTAAAAGCGAAGAAGAAAAAAAAAAAAATCATACTAACCTTTCTTAGTTGCAGAGAAGATAATGTACATGACCGAGGGCAAAGTCGAGGCTCATGAAAGGAACTGTCAAATGAATGGGAACGGTCCCAAGATTGGACTTGGGAGGAAAACATCCTCAGTCTCCCTTTGTTAAAGCCTGGTATCTTCACAATCTACGTTTAAAGTTACCTAAATAGTGCACAGATGTATTTGGCACCTTAGGCATTCATTTCCGTGCGTTGATCAGGCAGGTCAACTTGTCCTGTCGGAGGGCCGCCTCGCAGGAGCAGACCTGTGGGGTCAGTGCCTCCTTCCGGGCCCTGGAGAGGACTCCTGCTCAGTGGCACCCTCCCCTGTCACCCGCAGGCGGGAGACCTTTGATTTTGATGATGACTGTGACAGCCTGACCTGGGAAGAGAATGAAGACACGCTGCTGCTCTGGGAGGACTTTACCAATTGCAACCCCAGCCTGGACCTGCAGGGCGAGGTGAGCAGTGGGCCTTGGCAGGTGGGAGGCGGGGCCCTGGGGCCTCCTTTCCTTCCTCCTTGGGGTTCTTTCCCTCAGCCCCAGCAGCCCGCTGAACTCTTCCCTTGGTTTGTTCCCAGCAAGAGGAAAACTTGGGCAGCTTGATCCATGAGACCGAGTCCTTCTTCAAGACGAGAGACAAGGAGTACCAGGAAACAATAGGCCAGATTGAGGTGAGAGCCGGCCCGTGGAGACCTGGTGACTACCGGCCCTTGTGGGCTGGGCTGGGCAGGCACGGGGCGAGAGCCTGGCCTACGTTCCCTGCCCGGTATGGGACAGTCAAACCCCTAGGACCGTGGTCCCCTTTTCTGTAAAATGTGGGGGCCCTGGGGAGGCGTATGTGCTCTGTCTGCTTCTAGAGCGCTCTTTTAAAAAGTTACTCAGCTGAGATGATGATCCCCGAATAATGAGACGTGTGAGTGACACGAGGCACTGAGTAAGCCCCTTACAGGTACACCCTTCCTGCTCTGTCCCCCCACATCCTGTGAGTGCCTATGGGCACCTGGGTGCCTCTCCTGTGCAGTAGTGCTGTGCACCCCGTTTTGCAGAGGCAGGGATGAGCCTAAAGAGATCCAGAAACTTGTTCAGGGTCTGACAGCCCAGAAGCAGCCTTCGAGCCCGGTGCTCTGTGCCGTGGGGCCGTGCTCTTGGCCACATCTGTCGATGAGAGCTAATGTCATTGTCCTGCGGGAAAAGGAGAAGCACAGCTCCTTCCCTGGAGGCTGTCACTGAGAAGGGGCGGCTCAGACATGAAGGGACTGGAGCGCTCTGTGAGCCCTGCGCATGTGAAGGGGTCCCGGGCAGGGAGGCGGTGGCGGAGCCAGTGCTCGTTGGGGAAGGCCGCCCCATGGCTGTGAGAGACCCACTGCAGAGAGCAGAGGGAGGTCGTACCTGTAGGGCAGGTTCCTGGGGTGTCGCATCCAGCGTGGCCTTGATCCTGCCACCGCCCAGGATGTGAGGAGGGAGGTTGCTGAGGGTGCCACAGTGAGGACGTGGCCTGACCTCACCGCATGTTGGTTCCTCTCAGCTGGAGCTGGCCACGGCTAAGAGTGACATGAACCGACACCTGCATGAGTACATGGAGATGTGCAGCATGAAGCGGGGCCTAGACGTGCAGATGGAGACCTGTCGCCGGCTCATCAAAGGCTCTGCAGACAGGTACTAGGCCCTGTCCTCCCTGGGGATCCAGCAGTTGGATCCTTGGGGGAGAATTTATGAGGCTGAAGCTTACAGCCTGTTCCATTTGCCCATCCATCCTTCTATCTGTCTGTCTCTCCATCCTTCCATCCACCCATCTGTTCATCTATTCATTCTTCTGTTGGTTCATCCATCCATCCTTATATTTATCCATCCAGCTATCAATTTGTCCATCTAGTCATACAGCTATCTGTCCATCTGTCCATCCATCCATGCATCCATCCTGCATCCATCATCCATCCATCTAGCCATCCATCCACCTATCCATTCATCCATCCATCATCCATTCATCTATCCATCCATCCATCCATGCATGCATCCATCCATCCATCCATACATCCATACATCCGTTTATCCATTGATCGATCCATCCATCCATCCATCCATCCATCCATACAGCTATCTGTCCATCCATCCATCTATCCATCCATCCAGTCAGCCATCTAGCCATCCATTGTCCATCTAGCCATACAACTATCTGTCCATCAGTCCATCCATCCATCCAGCTTTCCATCTCTTCATCCATCTGTCCATCTAGCCAAACAGCTATCTGTCCATCTGTCCTTTCATCCATTCATTTGTCCATCTAGCCATCTGTCTATCCTTCATCCACTCATCCATCTGTCCATCTGTCCATTCATCCATACGTCTGTTCATTTGTCCATCCATCCAGTGAGTACGCATAACTTCCACAACCACCGCTGACTTAGCGGCCAACTGTCAGAGGCCTGCTCTGGAAAAAGCCACAAGGACACAGCGAGGAACAGAAAAGCCACAGCCTCTGCCTTCACAGAGCTTACACCCCACTTTCTGAAGAACTGGAGAGTGGAGGAGTTGGGCAGGGCACCCTTCTCCACTACTGCTTATAGGGCTCATAGGAAGCGATTTTGTATCGTTTCCCATTTCCAACCTGAGGCCTGATGCTTCTGTCCCCCAGTCAGTTTCTGACTGACATCATAAGATCAGGCCACTTTTATTTGCTGAGGGGCACTAAAACAAAGGCAGAGTCCCTGCCTTCAAGGAGTGCACAGCACTGCTGGGGAGACCGACATGCTAATAGTAAAATATCACGTATAAATGCTCGACACAAAGCACACGTGTATGTTAATTGTAATTGTTTCTCTTAACACAACACTATTCCTACAGGCTATGGTTCAGACTCATGGGAGCTGTGTGTGGGGCTCTAGACCTAGCTTGCTGGACCTGCAGCTCCTGGAACCCCCCCAGCACCCACTGTTGTTCCAGTGTTGGAGCAGAAGCTTGGACAGTATAGTTTGTCCATGGGCCCCCAGCTCATCTGTGACAGAACCAGAATTTGAACCCAGTATTATTGATCACTGTGCAGTGTGGCCTCAGGCTCTCAGGACAGCAGCCCCTCTGAGGTTACATTTTATAGGAGTGACTGTTCAGTTCTCCCTGAATCTCTCTGGGGCTCCCCTGGCCACCGTGTGACTGTCCCCTTTTCTTTCGTGCCTTCCAGGAATTCACCGTCCCCCAGCTCCGTAGCCAGCAGTGACTCTGGGAGTACAGATGAGGTCCAGGACGAGTTTGAGCGGGAAGCGGATGTGGAGCCCATGGTCAGCTGATGATGGAGGCCCCCTGTGCCTGGTGGTCTTGGTGACGGGGCCTCTGCTCCTCTCTCCCCGTGGGGCAAGAAAGTGGGGCTCCTCGAAGTGGGGCTCCTGTCCCACCACACAGATTCCTTTGCCCTCCCTTCCCTGGAGGCCCTGAGGGACCGCTGCTTCCTTCCTTCCTTCACCCCACCACCAACCAGTGCTCCTTCTCCATCCCCCCACCCACGGAATGGTGCTGTCGATTTCTATTGTTCTCCAGTTACAAATGCAGACTTCTGTCCGCACGATGCAGTGTAAACTGTGCCTTTTCCCTTAAGCTGAGCCACTTTGAGCTCCAAAGAATTATTCCTCCTCGCAGGTGTTTTTATACTGAACTCTAAGGGGAGGGCGGGGCCCTGGGTGTGGGAGAATTCGGGTTTTCTACCCGCCCACCTGCCCCTCTGATTGGCTGTGCGCTATGCCCGCCCCCTCCTGCTGGCCTGTGCTACCCCCCGCCCCGGGAACGGGCCGTTTGCCTCTGCCACCTTCCCAGGCCTGGGCGGGGACCTCCAAGTGATTTTCACTTAACAAACGAGAGAGAGGATGGAAGGAGGGGGTGAGGGAAGGCAAATTTTTATTTTCTTTTTGGATCAAGTGGCGAAGCGGAGGGACAAGGTACTGTAGGGGAAGGCGGGGCCTCACTGTGTTCAAACTACTATGCAAAAAAAACAAAAACAAAAAGCAGCTTGCCTTATATCATTGTGGATGGTAGGCCCGCTCCCAGACCCCTGGCTTCCCCCGGAGCTGCTGGGGAGGCTGTAGCTGGGCCACTGCTCTCACAGCCTCTGAGGTGATGACTCAGGAGGGTTCCGTCAAGGTGGGGAGCTGGCCCGGTTCGGCAGGCTTGTCCCACCTGCCCGCTTGCTTTTTGGGGACCTCTTGAGGTTTGGAGCCGTTCTTTTCTTGCCGCGATGACTTGATGTTGTCCTCTCTTTCCAGCCAACCAGAAGGGGTTATCGAGCTGTAATTTCTCTGTGAGAAAGTCTGGAGGCGGCCAGGCCTGGCACCCCCGCTTTCACAGTGGAGCAGGGCTGGTTCCGCCTGTGCCATCTTGCCTCCCCTGTGGCCCCCTGGTTGCTCACTGTTTAACCACTGGCAGCGTTGGCAGGGAAGGGAGAAGAGGCAGCCAGGCCGCTGGCTGGGCGGAGGGAGGACGTGCTCCAGGGAGACCTGTCATTCTGCTCGTGGGCATATGCCAGCCTCTTTCCATAATTCTCTTGATGGACCAGTTGGGGAGTTAATCTGAGCCAGTATCTCCCCGAGGCTTGAGTGGACCTGAGTCAAAGGGCATCGTGTGAGACCACCTGTCAAATCTCAGCCTGGAGCCAGCCGAGCGGGCTTTGCTTTTTTTTTTTTAAGTTCATTTTGTTCTCAGTGCTGCTGGTGTCATCACTGGTTTTCTTTTCCCACTTGTTTTTTTTGGTCGGCCCAGGCGCTCCCCCTAAAGGTGATAAAAGGAAAATGCGCCGAAGGACCAGAAAGCGACACCAGTGTCTGCTGGCTCTGGCTTGAGACTGATGGTGGCCCTGTCTCTCCTCCCCAGGGTATTAGCGACCTGTGACAGCCTTCTCTCTCTTCTGTTTCCCCCGCTTGTTTTGTGGTCTTAAAGCCACTGTACATAATATTCATATATATATAATATATATATATATGGAGAGAGAATGTGTGACTGTAATTTTTATTTATCAGAATTTGGTGACCTCTATTGTGAGTTCTTTCTCTCTTTTTGTTGTTGTTTTGTTTTGTTTTGTTTTTTTGGCTGTTGTTGGGGGAACCTCCTAAGAGGCTTCCATTCCCAGCGTCTCCGATCAGCCAAACAGCCCCTCGGGCGTGTGGTTTCGGAAGAGACACCCTTTCCCTCCTCCTCACCTGTTCAAAAGGTTACAGGGTTCAAACATACCTGATTATTATTGTTATTTGAGTTTCATTTTTATTTTAACCAAAAGTTATCAGAGCCAGTGGGGCTTGAATCTCAGCTGCTGAAGACTTTCCGTTTCTGGGGGGGCAGGAAAACGACCGCTCCCGCGGGCCTCCCCTGTCCAGGCCCAGCAGGCAGAGTGGGTGCTGCCCCGCTGTTCCTCAAGGTGGTGGGAGAGTGACAGCTGTACCTGTAGAGTTCAGTGAGGCGACAGTGTGCGCATCTGAGGGTAACGAAGGGTTCCATGGCAATTGGTGGGATTATTTTTGCTTTCCCGCTCTATTCCTAGGGTGTGTGTCTTTGGGGAACAGGGGATCTGAATTTGTCCAGGGAGTGTGGGGATGGCAGGAGCCAGACTGAGACTGGTTAGGCAGTCCCTGCTGGTTTCAACCCTGCCCTCCCCTGGGGAGCAAGGATTTGGGGCAAGTGGATAGGAAGAGGGCGAGCAAGGGCACAGCCAACCTGCCCACTGGGCCTGGTTACCTGTCTCCCCACCAAGTTCTCTTTTGAGTTGATTGCCAGTGGGCCTCACCTGTCCCCTCACCGCGAGCCCACAGCTTGCCAAGAAAGACCCCAGCTCTTGCTGCGGCAGCCCCAGGTCCGCTTGGGACCCACCAGTCCACTCTTTGTAAAGCTGTAAATACTTTCGGTTTTCTATTTTGAAGCCCAGTGTCATATTGACACTGGTATTTCAGGGTCACTCTCAGATAGGCTCTCCTGTGCTGCCCTCTCTCACTCTCCTGTTTTTGGGGGTTTTATAGAAAGAGAGGTTTGGGGAAGGGCCAGGAGAGGAGCTTCCTTTTGGCTCCCTGGTTGTGGAATGCACACACACACACACCCCTCTGAGACCGAACAGTGGGGGAATTATTGGCAAGTAACATTTTGTTTTCTCGTGGCAATACATCTTCAGGTCTCTTGAGTAGAGCTCAGGTGACCGATGGGGAATTGAACCACTTTGGCTTGGGACACAGGGAGAGAGGGTGTGGGCTAGGGGTTAACATAAGGTGTAACTTAAGCTAAATATAATCTATTTATAAAGCAAGAGACTCATCTATTTTTATGAAAGGTTTTTTTGGTTTTTGTTTTTACATAGAGGGCACGTAGTTGTAGCCCCGCGTTTTTCTGTGGACCAGATGCATGTTGCTGCTGGATTTAATATAATCAGCGCCCCTCATCCTGATGCCCGGCCTCGTTGCCGACTCACCCACACTATGAGTGGCTTCAGGAGAGTGTGGGTCCCGCCTTGCCTCTGTTCCCTGACCTCCCAGCTCCTTGGTCCTTGCAAATCTTAGGGGGAGGGCACTGTTGGGGGGGGGTGGGCAGCTGGGAATTCTGAATTGAGGTGGGCGGGGGGAGGGCAAAGGGACACTGGTTAGGGGACCGACTCTGCTTCAGAGGCTGGACTCAGTACTGAACTCTGGTCTGCCAAGTCAGAGCGGACTGGGAGGAGTTGAGAAGCAGCAGAGGGGATGGCCCTGAGGCTGTCGGTTCAGAGAGCCCTGATGGTTCCCCGGATGTCAGGTAGCTGGAACAGGAGTGAAGCGGGAATGCCATGAGATGCCCGCAGCCCAGCCCCTGTGCCCACTGCTGACCGGGGCTGCAGCCCTTGTGCTCAGCTGGGCCCCTGGATGAGGAACTAGAGTGTGTGTGGGGGGGTCTTCCTCACACCTGGGTCCTCCACCTGGGCACGCTGAGCAGGGCACTGTCCTGGAGTGGGGAGTCTGGAGGCATGGGTGGGTGTGGGTAAACGCAGCACCTCTTGGAAGAGGGTTTTCCCTGCGTGGAAGATTTCCAGGCTCAGGCTGGGCTGTGAGTTCTTCCTGGGCAAATCCCTCACTTCTCTACCGCCAAGCCTTCAAAGAAATGTGGCAAAGACACCCCTCCCCCCAGCCTGCTCTGTGGGCATTTTAGCATCTACCTGATTTGTAGCCCCATCCAGGGAGACTTTCTGCCCCGTGGTGGTCCCATGCCACCCACTCTTGCTGTGTGTCTGCCAGCTGGGTCTAGCGTCCAGGGAAGGGGGTGGGGTGTTTATGCTCGTTGAAAGACCACTGATCCTGCCAGAAACCAGTCTGTCTACTGCGCTGTTGTAAATATCATGCCCTTTGTATCCTGTATATTGGCTTCTTTTAAATAAAGTGAAATGTCTTAGAATTGATGGTGCTTTTTTTTTTTTTTTTTTTTTTAAGGAAAAGATGGTGATAGGGGAGGGGAAGGGGCCACAGAAACCCTAAAACAAAGTAATTAGCCAATTAGTGATAAAAGAAGGAGGTTGGCATCACACCTTAGCAAATCACAATAAAGTCTTTGGAAGTGGATGATGCATGTTTTATAGATGAGGAAGAAAGTGCAGAGATCAGAGGGTATAATCCCTGTTAACCACAAAGTCCCATTTCCTAAACCTCAGAGTGCCTAGGACAGGACACTCCCCACCTCCTGCCATTTGACACTGTCCAGTCTTCAGTTTCATCCGGCCAATGGCCCAATTCAGGGACCCCCTGACCGGGGTTTCAAGGATGAAGATCAATTTACATTTTACCACCTCTAAGACTTGGGGTTCACGTATTTTCTTCTTCCCATTCCATACTCTTTGTTTTGATGCCCCAGTCTGGACGGGGAGCAGCACAAAGAATGGGGCATTCTAAGCGGGGTGGCATACAATTACCCTCATTTTATAGACATGGAAACGGAGGCCTGGAGACTTGACGAAAACAGATGTGTGTTAGAAAACCTTCAAGAGTATTTTAGGAACAGAAAGGGCTCCTAAGACCCATCATCAGGAAGCCTTCAGAATGTTTTAAACCTTTTTTTCACCCGTGGGCTCGGGTCTTGGACCCGGGTCCTTGGCCTTCATATGGTCACCACCAGAGTCTGAGTTTTAAATAACCTTCAAGTGTTCATCAAGCAAACAATGTCTCCAAGATAAAACTGAAATTATGGTCTAGGGGGAAAAAACAAAGCCCAAGAGCAACGGGCTCCGCGGCGAGGGGCTTTGAAAGAAAAGTTCGAGTTTGCTCTTTTATCCTTATCTGCAAGGAAGCAGGTGGGTTTATCTGGGGAACCTGGGTGGAAGGAGACTGGGTACCGTTAGGTTCATCCGTCGGGGGTGGACACCGCGGGCTGAGTAGCCCGACACGTTCCAGAGCCTGGAAGCCGCCAGTCGAGGGGAAGCCGGGTGGGTCGACCCGCACGCCCGCGAACCGAGAAACCAGTCGGCCCGCCGGGTCCCACACGTGTCCCATCCCTGCTCTCTCATTGGCTCTTTTCTCGCTCTCTCTCCCCACCCCACCCGCCGGCCTCGAAAGAATGCAACATGATCGTCCTTCTGATTGGCTCAGAGGCTTCTATGTGTCTCTCTGATTGGTGGATGAGGCTCACGCCCTCTCTCCCTCGGACTCCAGAGGGCGGCTGGGTCAAACCATCAAGAGAGGAGGGGGAAACGTGTATTTCAAGGCTTCCCTTTTGGGTTGCCTTGTCTTGTACCACATACTGGTCCCTATACACCTTTAGAGTTATTTTATTACCGCAAGGTAAATCTAGAGGTATTTCTGTTTATCCTGATTCGGACGACCGCCGGGGTGATCAGGTTCCTCCCCGCCCACCCACCGAGATGGTGCACTCCAGGCGGAGCCGCCCCTGCCCGCAGCGCCTGGGGTGGACCCGCCTCGGGTGGACGGCCTGCGAACTGCCGCTCAGCGGGTTCGAGATGCTTTCTCCGCTGTTGGGGTTCCGCCGCGTCCTGCTGGCCCGACCCTGGAGGGGGACGGGGTGAGTGAAATCCGGGACCGGGGTGGCCCGAGCGACGCTCGCCGGGCGGAGTCCCTGGAACCTAGGAGGTGTCCCTCGCTCCAGACTCCTCCCCGCCGACCCCCGCCGACCCCCGCCGACCCCCGCATGGTTCCCAGGCCCCCCTTCCACCCGGGATCCCTTCCCCTGGTGTCCCCCGCCTCCCATCCAGGCCTTCCTTCCGCTACAACCCTTCGTTTACTGCAGGTAGTTGCCTTCCTCCCGCGAGGGGGATCCCCTACCCGAATCCTGCAACCCTTGGGGTGCCTTGGTGCCCTCCCGGCTCCCAGGGTCGCCAAATTGCCTCCTACTCACGTGTCTTATTCCTCATACTGGGTCTTCGAAATTTGCCCAGCGCTGGAGTGCTCTGCCTTCCTCCCAGTCGCACCGCTGTTTTTAGCACCCCGGCTCCTCACCCGCGCACCCCGGGTCGCACACTCAGGACGCACGCTGAAACGCCCCAAAGTCTTCCCTCTTTTCTCTCTGGTGGAATTTCTCCGTTTCTTTTCCTCTTCCCCTTTTTTCAAGTTGAATGTTGGGCAGAAAAGAGACCCTTTTCTTCCGGTGGGTGGAATCATATTTAAGGAGCGCAGGTACTGAGCCAGACGGCCGCTGGGGTCTCCGCATGTTTCTCACTGTGATGATGTAAGGAGTGGATTGCTGTCGAGCGCGTTCACCAGTGCCCGACCACAGTGCCCAGTATCGTCACGATCACTTTCATTTAAACTTCCGTGCGGTAGATGCTATCACTCCAAATTCCAGATGAGCCAAAGGAAGTGTAGTTTGGAGGTAGAACTGCCCTGCACCCAGATTTGCAGTTCCCCACACCCACACTCTGGGAGTTGTCTTCCTGGACCCTTGCTCACTTAGCGACATGTGTTCTCTTCACCTCTTCCTCTTGTGGGTTAGGTGGGGGAGAGTGGAGTTCACAGACTCCGGCCCAGAGGGGCTCACAGTCTGGTGAGGCTCCTTCGCTTAAGAACCGGTGTTATGTCCACCTCCCTTTGAGAGCTGACCAGCCCCCACCCCCCAAGTTTAGTTTTGTTTGCCTGACCCGGAGGGCTGTGACCAGCTGTCTCCCCTGCTGAGCTGTGCCTTTTCAGAGTTAATCAGTGTCCCAAGGGATAGCAAGGGGTGCTCTGAACGTGGGTGAGTTTCAACATGGCTGTGAGTCCTCGGTGGGTGGGGGCGGGAGAGGGAGAGGACATGGGCCAGATGGGCTCCTCTTCCAAGACTGGTCAGGGGCCACACTTGCTGTACCTCAGGATGACCCTACTGGAAGGTCTCTAATCTGAGATCACCCGGCTCAGCCTAGATGGAAGAGATTCCTGTGCTTCCTGAGTACCTACCAGATGCAGATGCTGTGCTAAAAAGACTGGAGGGCACTCTCGTGGCGTGGGGTCTTCTGGAGAGAGTTCGGTTTTAAAGGGAGAAAGGTTTAAACATAAAAAAGTTCTAATATCAGGTAGAAAGCAGCCATCGTTTTTTAAATAAAGGCCATCATAAAGCTATTAATCAAGCAATCAAATACCCTGCGGCCTGGCACTTTGGCGATCAGACGGCATTATCCCCATTCTACAGAAGGGAAGCTTCTCTGCCAAGTCAAAGAGGAGGCGTAAACTCACCGTGGGTCTGACTCTGGGTTTGTGCTTGTTTGTGATTACCGAGCCTCCTGGCAGGAGAAAAGGCATTTTGCTCTGGGAGAGAAAGTGTTTTGCAGTCAGATCCTCAGGCTCAGGTTTCTCCTCAGATACAGCAGCTGGCCTGGTGCCCTAACAGGGTTTCTCCACCTCACCACCCTGAATATTGTGAGGTGGCTAATCTTTCATTGCGGTGGGGCTGGGGGTCCTGTGCATTGCAGAATGTTTAGCAGCATCCCCGACCTCTGCACACTGGATGCTTTAACCTCCCCAGCATGACAACACAAAGATGTCTCCAGACATTGCTAAACGTCACCTGGAGGGCAGGCCGCTCCTCGGTGGGCGCTTTGGTGTTTGGGCACACGTGCGTGTACTCAGCATGTATTCAAGACCCGGGGCAGGCCACGTCTGCATCTATGGAAATGCAAATTTTTTGAAAAAAATGGAAAGGTGCAGGCAGGAGTGACAGTGAGCAGGCAGGCAGGAAGAGCGAGGAAGAAGAAGCATCTTTATTATATTTTTATTTACTTGTTCACATTGGTCGCTAACTTTAGACCCGTGACTCAAACCCAGGGGTGTGTGGCCTGTATTCTTCCAGAGGCATTGACTTAACCGTTGCTCCACTAGGGGGTCCCGATGGAAAACAGTTTCAAGACCGGTTTAGTGCACTCTCTCAGTGTCCTGCAACCTGGTACGGAGGGGCTGGTGTGACTGATGTTCCGAGGTGTTTTCCTTTGTGCCTGGCATGCCAGGAATCTCAACCAGTTTTTAAAAAATCCTTTTGATTGCGTTTTCTTTTAATTTAATGATTACGAGTTCACTGGGGAGAGGGGAAAAAAGCTAACAACGCATAAAGCAGAAAAGAATCCAAAACTCACCTGGAATTGATGTGGAGCGGCTCCCGCCATCGTTTGGATCGCTAATTCTTAACTGTCCCTGAATCTCCGTGTTTTCAAACGAGAACCACAGACCTTCTGTCGCTTGCTTTTCCACTTCCTGGGTGTGCCTGCCTCACCGTCTGTCTCGGGCCTAGAGCTGGGTCTGGCACGTGGTACACCCCCAGGACACGTTTGTGAATGAAAGAGTGGTCACGAGTCCTTTCCAGTGCACATCTGTTTATCATATGCTTCTGACACAGTCCCTGCACACAGGCTGCGTGGGTGGCCCACGGTGGTCATGGGTGACAGTGGCTTCCGTTGGCCTTTTCTGCGGATCATGTTGCATAGCTCTTCAGTAGCCTCTGGTGGAGGCAGTACTCTCCCTGCTTCTCAGATGCAACAGCCCAGGCCCCCGGAAAGTAAGAAAAACTTGTCCAAGGCCTTAGCCGAGTGAGCAGCCGGCAAACTCCCTCTGTGGGCTGCTTCCTTTCTCCTTTTACCCCGACCTCCTTTCCTTTTCTACTTTATCAGCGATGTCCTCGGCTGTGTCTCTGCAAATTCTCTTTGGAAAAAGCCAGGGTACATATTTACCTGGAAAGTTAATAAATACAAGAATTAGCCCAGGTGCACCTGAGTCTGAGAATGAATATTGGTTTTTCTCCTTGACTTGTTTGGTACCAAACCCTGCAGAGATGACCGCCCACCTGCCTGTTTAACCTGCAGGATTTCCAAGCCAGCTGATGCTTTTCTCCGTCGGCCTACCCCATGGATGGCCCAGGTTATGCCGGCATTTGTCACCCTCCCCTGGACACAGTCTGCTCTCTCACACCCCTGTGCAGTGGTCAGATGTCCAGCACTTTGTGACCTTGGCAAAGCAGCTCTTTTGGCCGTCAGCGCCCTGTCTGGTAAAATGGGCATAATCGTGTTAATAGCTAAGAGCACGGGATTGGAGATTGAGGTGTCCAGCGGGGTGCTGGGGCCCTGCTACCCAGTCGGTGTGTGATCTGGAAATACTAGAACGAAGGAATACATAGAACCTGTGATGATCGGAATACTTACTTCTAAAATTGCTAAATCCCACTCTCCCGGCCCTGGCTCCACACGCAGCAGGGGCCGGAACGGACATTCCCAGCCCCACCTCTTACAGCCCCGTGACCCCGGGGTCGCTGCCCCTCATGTTGCCATGCAGAAAATAAAGAAAATACCAGTAGGCACCTTAGAGGATCATCTCAGAGAGGAAAGAAATTCATACACAAGCCCCACTTTGAGGAGCGCCCGGCACCCCGAAAACTCGGAGCTTGCTTCCATCCTTATTGCAGCGTCATGGACCGGGACGTCCCGGATGGAGCTGTCCTGCCTGTGGACTCTGAGTGATGTTGGGCGCGCCGCTGTCCATCTTGGGATGGGCATAAGTCTGGGCGGAGTGCCGTCGATGGACTGATGGGAAATGAGGAGGTGCTAGCTGGACGGTGAGGAGGAACCTGTCCCCTCCGCCCCAGCGGGTTTCTAGATGCCCCGGTACTTCTGCCAGCCTCCCGAGTGAGGAAGTCCTGGGTCTGTGGCCTGCTCTGCCACCGACGAGACCAAGGAACGCAATCATCTCTGACCCTCAGCTTCCTCACCTGTAAAATGGTGGCCATCATTGTACCTCCCCCTTGTTGGTAGGCCGGTTCATGGGATAATCCCTTAGCTTGGCGCCAGGCATGTTGTAGGTGCTTAATGAGTGTTCTGGAATGTTTTCCTGGCAAGAGGTGGAAGCAGGCATCCTGGCCTTGCCCTGACTTCTGGGTCACCCAGGCCCTGCACGCTCCCCAGCGCCAGTGGGCCCCTGACTTCAGAGATAAGGAGGATTGGCTTTATCAGGTCCCAGATAACAGCTGGGAAAGCCTGGAAGCAGGATGAAGCTTGGGTAATCTTTTAACGTCTCTCTTTGACCTCAGCCACTCCTGTCCCCAGCCACAGGGACCTGTGCTCAGCCCTAGGGGTTCACAGCAGAGCACTGGTTCAAGAGTCCAGTCCTGGGGGCCTGCTGTCAGCTCTGCCACCACTTGAGTGCTAATTGTTTTAAAGTATTTTTCAAGTACCTGCCATGGGCACTTGAGTCTGGGGTGAATGGAAGGGATACAGCTTTAATGGACTGGGTAGAGTGCCGTCAGATGGAGCTCTATAATGTAGGAAAGAGTTGTACAAAAATGGAAGGTTATCCTCAGAAAGCAGGTGGGACAAGGTTATTTGCAGAAGAAGAACAATTATTTCAGGGAAAGCCACCTCTTAGGAGAAGGCAAGTCAGGGTACAATTCCACTTTGGGGAGAGACTGAGGCTGCAGCAGATTAGGGCCTAAGTCTTAGTGGGTCTTGGCATGAACGACTCCATTTTGGGCTCTTGTTCCTTTCCTTTTTTGAAAGACAGGCAGACATGAAGATAGGAGGAAGTATTTTATTTAGTTGTTCATCTTAGTTGTTTCCTCTGGCTTCCAGACTTGAACCAGGGACCTTGGGATGTACGTGACCTGGTGAATCAGACCTCTAGGCCACCAGGGTGCGCCATTGCTCCTTTCTGAACACAAGTGAAGTAACCTGACTTTTAACTTTCTAGAAGAGATGAGAAACCACCGACTAGATTTGAGCTGAGTGCTTGCTCATTCTGTCTCGTGTGTGCTGGTCACATTTTCACATTGAAACCTGAACTTTGGCTGCGGTTTGGAGAGTAGCTTGGAGACAGTGCAGCAGGAACAACTGTTAGAGGGCCCGGGCACAAACCCAAGGTGCCCTGGGGGATGACCTGGGCACTCAGGCCCTCTGCAGCCTGTCACATAGGCTGGCTCATAGTCAGTCCTGATGATGCAGATGTTTTGGTGTCGTGGCCTTTTTAGCTTGGATCTGGGTACCTGCAGAAGGTGGGGGGCGCGGGGCACAGGCTGAGGTCCGAGGCCCAGTTGATAGGGGAGCCTGAGTCATCGCCTCTGCCCTGTGCCTGCTTCTGGAAGTGTGAGGACTGGGCGCTGCTCTGAGAACATGGGAGTGGTAGGAGAGGAGACTCATCTCTATTCCAGAGCCAGGAACATGAGTAAAGGGGAAATGCACGAGCTGTTTTATGTATGAATGAATGAATGAGTGAATGAGTGAATGAGGAATGCAGTCCTGCCTAGAGGACTGAGTCTTAGGAGTGATTTCTTTTCTGCCTTCCTATGAGGTCCCACCCTATCTCCCCCACCAAACTCCCTCCCCCTCAAAAAAGTTTGCAGTTATCTTGGGACTATTTTGCTCTGGTTGACTCGGGCTGACCTTTGAACTAGTTCTGTTCCCCAAGCCACACTTGGACTGATGAGCAGCTGACCCCAGTCCTGGAGACTTTTCAGACCTGAGAAAACACTGGGGACTTGTGATCCTGAGGGCAGAGTGGGCTGCCTGGGAGAGTGCAGGTAGAGAGCCTCTGTTTGGGGCGGAATAGGATGTTGTCCGCTCAGAAAATCCCACCGAGTAAATGTAAAGCTCAAATTGACTTTGTTAACAATTGATGACCCTCCTGCAGTGACCCCACTCCAACTTGTCTTCCTGCTGGTTTGTGGGGGTGCTGAGGAGACAGAAGTGCAGTGGGCTTTATCCTGTCCCCATACCTGTCCAGCTGACTGACCCACACCCACACCCTCATGTCGGCCCCAAGCCGCCTACTGTAAACGACCTACCTTCCATCTTGAGCACACTGGCCCGCAGGAATGACGGCACAGCCCAGTCCTCTAGGGATTTATGAACAACTAAGGAATGCACGTCCTCCAGAAGAAGACAAGTTGGGTCCTGAAGGAAAGTGATGAGTTCAAGAGCAAGAGCAGGAGAAACCTGGAATTGAGTCCATAAAAACCCAGGTATCAGCTTCCTCGGGGTCAATGATGCCGACCCCAAGGGTCTGGTAGGCTCTTCGGGGTTCTTGGAGCCCTGAGCCAACAGCAATTACAGAGTCCAAAACATTCCCCAGACAAGGCTTCATTGTAGAGATTAGATATGGAGGAAAGGGAGGGGGAGGGGAGGAAGAGGCATAACACATGCATTTTGAGCCTCCTGGGTATTTCCTAGACCCACCAAGAAAGACTAAATATCCCTTCTCTGAAGTTGCTGACCAGGAGCTCCTTGATACTGGGTCTAATCTACCCAGTAATTAACCCCGGAGCCCCGACGACGGCAGCAAAGCAAGGGCCTATCCTCCA